>JAJNLL010000149.1:0-10412 GCA_023089105.1 Lasiodiplodia citricola | reverse complement strand
CCCCCCCCTGTGTACCAAAAAATGACCGAGGTACTTTGAGCTTTAAGCAATCTGGAAGATGCGACTATGCTTATACGCTTTTAAAATTACCTTCAATGTGCTCTGTAGCTACTTGTCACTACTTTTTACTCTCCGGCCTACTAATTACATAAGAGTGATTGTCCTCTTCCCGGGGTTTCTGCAAAGTACACGCTGAGGCCACAAACGATAACTCCCTTCTACAACATCGCCATCACTCTTTTTTTTTGTCTAGAAAATTTATGTAGGATATCAGTCTATCGTAGAACCTACTTTGTAATGCTAAAACTTTATTAATAATAGGATTTGTGGTGTAGGAGGCGAATTCGCCACGCAGGTCGGTACCTACCAGCGTAGCTTTGGCCAATTACGGCTAGCTGTCAAGTATGTAAAGCTAGGTCAGCTCATCTTCTCATCATCGCAATTGTCGAGTTTGGGTCCCGCTCGCTTGAAGCGCACGATTCAGACCACCGTTATCCAATGAGATAGTCAGTTTCTACAGCCGGTATGCTTCGTAACTGCTATCCAATACATTACACCTAGCCGAGACTAGCCAAAGCTGCGTCGACAAGTACCGCCCTGCGTGGCGGATTCTCCTGCTGCACTACGCATCCTGTTGCCAATAGAATTCCAGTGCGTGGTCTGACGTTGGAGAGAGTACGTGCGTATCTTCAACTAGATTTTCTAGTAGAAGAAAGCATCTGTGGTGCTATAGTAGAGCAATATCGTTCGCGGCATCAAGACTCATCCTGTAGAAATCAGGCAAGGGAACAGCCGCGCCTGTGTATGATTAAATTCGAAAACTTTTCTAAGTAGGAAAAACGTTCATAGAGTATGCCCTGCATGATTTCATAAGAACTTTTACACAGATACGTCTATAAAGCTGCTGTTAGTCCGAGGTACCTCGGGCTTTTTTCGGTACACAGGGTTTTTCGTCACGCCGTGGGGGAGGTTATAGTGCAGAAACGTAGTGCTAATATGTGCATGTATGTTATCTGACGTATCACAACATAGATATGGATATATATAGTGGTACAGTGCATTGTGGAGCATGCTCCTGTGTATAATTCGTTAGGTGAAACCGACCTTAGACTGGCCAACTATCGTACTACTTTTATTAGTCATTGAAAAACCGCTGAAGCAGTAATATGTGGTACCATGCATCGATGAACGTAGTCAGTAAATGTCTAGGCTAAGGCGCAACGATCCGGCATATCACTGTTGCGTACATTTTGCATTTTCTACACATCAACTCGAAAATCACTCATGCTATAGATTTGCCGATGAAGCTAGTTACTTCTTTTATTTTGAGCTAGAACAGTTTATTTCTGAAATAGATTTCTTATTCAACTCAACTCCTGCTCATACGTCAGTACCTGTGTTCCCACTCACCGTGTGACTTGATTTTGTTGACTTTCGACCCGTCTTTGATGCCCAATATGATTGACTTTGCTGTTTCACTCTCTTATTGGAGTCTTAGTAGATTAGGCTAGATAGTGATGTTGGCAGCGGGCACAGCTTGTACCCTTTACTCCACCATAGCTACCTTGATCTGGAAGATTTGTGTCCATTTGATCAGAGGTGATAAGTATGAATTAAGCTAATTTGAGCCTAGGGGGAATCTGCCCACCGCGAGATAGTTTCATGCAACTTCTTCATCCACTGCGTTGCTTGAGTGACATAATCTTCAATGGCTCCGATTTTTTCTTTGATCTCACGTAGTTCTCCATCTCTTTCTTCTTGCTTGCGCTTCATGGCATCTAGAGCTGTCATGTGGATTCCTCCGGTGGGTCCTTCATTTGGCCACGATATCAGTGTAGAGTGATCTGGAGGCATTGTGATTGCCTTGTGTGTTTCAATCCACCGAGCTGTGTTCTTTATGTACTCCTCTACAGTCATCAGCTTCGCATTGACCTGCTGCATCTCATGATCTCTCCTTTTCAACTCTTGCCTTACGCTCTCTAGGATTGAACCGCTGGTGGTATTATGGGTTGTCGCTTGGTCTGGCAGAGGTAAAGTTTCAAGCCCAAGGGGAGGTGCCATCATGGCTGTCTCGTTGAGGTACACAGCACGGTTGTCTGTTGCATTAACACCAGTGTCCTTCCAGTCGTTGGGTATGAGGCACTCGGTACCAAAACTATCACCCTCCCTTTCCATTTGCAGACCTCCCCAAGAATCAATTCCAGAAGCAAAGTTTTTAGGTGTGCTGCTATGATCGGGTTGCGCTTGACCGTTGTTGTCGCTCATCTTGGATAGCTCTTTCAAGAACCATTCCACGTCATTAGAGTCTTTGGGTTGGTTCATTGTGGTATTCGAGGGATATTTTGGGTAGTTTTGTCAAGGTTGAAGTGTACTTTGTCCGTTCAAGTCAGACGGACCAAATTTATACGGGGAAAGAACAGCGTGTTGCCATCCAAGTGTGACATCGCTTAATTATACAGATGAGCTATCCTGCATGCGGATAATAGTGAAATTCAATCACCCAGTAACCTATGGCCTCACCAGGCTGCTGAAATGTCCTATTGTTACGAATATGCCTCTGTATGTAGAGTCGGTAGATCATAATTACCTTCAGTTCAATCATTGTATTATCTTCTTGTTGCATGATATACGTGATCACGTTGGTAGATAGATTAGTCAGACCTCATGCCACTCATCCAGTGCATGACAATGCCATTCGTTTCCACCACCCATGGCAACACTCCTACCAGAAGTTAAGTGGGAGAAGGAACCAGGTCTTACGATACTGGCTGAAATCTAAAAAGTCTCGCGACGTCATCACATAAATAAAGTATCCATTTATGCATCATTGGAATGTAAAGATTCATACAAAGCCATCAATATTCGTTGAGAACACAACAACAACAACAACAACAACAACAACAACAACAACAGCACACACACACACACACACACAATATGTTCGATGGCATGGCGTGGCTCCAGTAAGATAGTATCTAGTCTCAATCTTCTGTCCACTAAAAAAAAAAAAAAAGAGGACCGACATGCAGTATGTTCTTCTACATCAAATATCACGCTCGCTACAGTAGTAGAGTATAGAACAACTTTTAAAGGAAGCAAACCCATCGCTCAACTGGACTGTCTGCACGGTAATAGCGTGGATCACTCAGTGGGATATGTATTGTAAAATTCATCTTTTTCACGTAGGATATTCACGATCCCAGCAGTGGTTGCATATACCTGGATCAACTAGGCCTCTGCCATATCTCTGGACGTATTCTTATAAGCAACTACGGATACCGAAGAGCTTACGTACTTCGAAGCAGAATCACGTATTATGCAAAATCCAACAATTACATGCTGCCATTGCTTAGCTCAGAACACTTGCACATTAACGGGTCCGACTATCTGCGTCATCCCTCACAAAGAGGTCATATTCAAAGTAGTTTCTGGCCTCGTCTCGCCGCCAAACCAGGCGGATTAATCTCGATGAGATATACAGATAACGGTCATGTGACCCCTCCCGATAAAACCGAAGGCAAGCCCGCGAAAGGATGCACCGTGTCTGTGTATGGGATCTCAACTCTGAAAGAGGACGAGAAAATTATGGACGACCTGCAATGGAATTAGAATGGCAACTGCGATGAAAGTCAGGATAGATTGGCTACTCGCGTGGAATGATTCGATGATGGCCGCTGCTATCAGCTTAATAGTGGTCCACTCTCTCTTGAGCGCTATATAATCTTCTTAAACCACTCGTCTTGATAGTCTGGGTCTAATAACAAGCAATACTGCGAGACAGGTGTAAAAATACCATCATATTTACCAACGGGGACAACTTCTACCTTGTACTTGGTTTGGGAATGATGTACAGAGGCTGGTATAGATCCCACTAGAAAGAACGAGTGGTACACGACGTGTCTCAGCATCAATATCATCAGATCAGCAGAAGCAAGGATGTTTCTTGCGACTGGTACATTGCAACTGTTTCCACTCCCTCAGCAGTACCGTCAGATAGCTGCTGCGGAGGATTACCGCTCTAGAAGCGTGCTTAGCACGACTCCGGTTATATATATATATTTTTTTATTTTTAGCAACTAGCCCTATTCATTCAAGGCCGAGCATTCTATGGTGTGCTAATATCTTTTATGTTCATTACTTTATTACTGATACACAATATCGAGTTAGATACGGTCATAAGATAATGACAACTTTGTGTCACGATGCTACAGGAAGTGTTCAATTTGTTTTTCAATCGTGAGGCAATACACAAAGATTCTGCCTAACAACTCACAAAGGACGCTGAAATTATGAGCTTAGGGGCTTATGCTAACTTATGACTCTATAAGGGTAGGCTGTAAAGTAAAGCCCTTACGGCTACCTATGGCTTTTTAAAAGTTTTTCAAGAGTCCTATATGTAAAAACCAGAGAATTCATCCCAAAGTTCTCCACAATTCGCTTACGTATCACGCCGGGAATGTTTACTAGACAAGATTTAGATTAGAGACATTACTGATTCATAAAGAGACTTTGAAGTTGTACAAATGCCATGATAGCGAGGAATCCTAGTAGTCTGTTAACGCTGGTGAGAATTTCAGTGATATAGAAAGTGTGGTGGAGACCTAAGTCACCTAGCGTCTAATTGGAAATTGAATAACAACGGTAAAAGAGATTGATAGCGGGTGAGTGCTTTTATAGCCATCTTAAAGTAAATGTTAAATTCAACTGTGTAGTAGATAATCAAGCCAAGAAGCCTATGAACCACGTGATTATGACCTTATGATCACTTATAAATTGACTTAAGGACTGGAGTAAGACGAAATTAATTATGTATGGTCTGAATCCTCCACAGACTCAACAGGACATCAAAATAAAGGTTGCCACAATAGTATGCACGAAATCAACGACGACGATGGCGACGAAGGTTTATAAGCACTGTTTACACTCCACGAGCTCTTCCAGTAAGATAAGCAGTAGAATAGTTGGGAAATGCATAAAGACACCGGAAAAAAAAAAGATAAGCCAACAAAGTCTTAAAATCTAACCGGTAATCGAAGGCACAAAAAGTGAGCTCGTCAAGGGGTAGCACATGAGATCTTATGTTCTCCGTTCCCTTGACCATTTCGCTTCCCGTTCTTTATAAAGAGCCCTCTCCAAGAGCCACCTTTTTTGGTAACTACGAAGTAAGAAGCACTTGGAGACCACCAGCTGAGAGCCCAAATGTCTTCGTGTTTTCTTTCCTTGCCCCCTAGCTTCCATTTTCTGCTCTCGTATCTGCCAATTATCGGGTATTGAGGGCTTTTAAAGAGAGATATAGTGGTTTTCAGGTATTTGCTTATTCAGATTCGATAGACTCTTGACAGTAAAAACTCTGCGGTTGGCGTCATGGTAGACGACGCTGCATCGGGCTATACAAGAACACGTTCTGGTAAGGTGTGAAGAATGCAGAAATATCTGGGTTCAGACTTGGGCTTGTGGTATTGACAACACCATTGACCATTTTGAGTAATTCAGCACTGTCAGCCTTTGTAGCTTCTGATGCACTCGCAGCTTGCTTGACCTTATGTATCTCACTAATAAAGAGGTGCATGTAAGAATTAAACTAATACGGTTGAGTAGTTTGATAAGGATTATACCTATCTTTCTATATTTTCTTGCTCTCCCAGTCGTGGCACAGGTCCTTGTTTGCCTTCTGCTTACGTTCCAAAGTCGGCTTGAATCTCTGATCCTTTGATGGAGGTGCCCAAGAAATGAGGCAGCGCGTCTTAGTCTCGCAAATGATACACTCGGCAGACCAGAACTTGCTGCCGATGCCATTTCCGTTAAAATCGCCATTCAGTTTGCTACTAGTTTCCTCAAAGTGGCCTGGACCATCAAACTTACGCTTCTGGATGACCCGCTTATTCACCTGCCTCACTACCCTAAGTGTGCTTGGGTTGAAACCGTTGGCTGTTCAGTCTTCTTCACATCGGTGATTGTCATGTTGTATGTCGTCTTTCTGGCTGTCCTCTCGGGTGTTGGCCTTCCGCCGCTTCGCACGATGACTACCGGCGATTATTTTTGGAGGACGTCGCTTGATGGTTAGCATAACAGAGACATTCAGAAGATGTGATAGTGGTGCTGAGACTTTTGTAGTGCGCTTAGCATGTAATATATCCGCCCGCAATAGCCAATGCATGCAAGAGCGCGGTCTCAGGGTAAGCGGTCAACATTGATTTGTAAGAGTAATCATGATATGCCGCTGCACATCGCACTAAAGGAGTGACAGTGCGCTGTAGGGTAGGTACTCTTGCACTTGCAGATACTTATAAAGTTTCCACTATCATTCAGAGGAGAACCTGAGTGCTTCTGTGATAGGCTAGCAACTGGCTTCGGCTGATTGCTATCGCCGGAAGGCAAGGCAATAAAGTTGGGTCAGAAATATCTAACTTGGATGGCCTACAGTATGGCCGAACTTTTAGGTAATCTCACAGTGTGGCAAATAACCATGTCCCTCATAAGTTAGCGCAAAGAAGATCAGAAAATACTTCTACACGCTTCTGCGATACCAAAGATGACACCTTCATTAGAGAAGTCCCTTTAGTGAGCATTGAAGTATAGAGGGAATTTTTTCGAACCCCGAAACACTATTGCAGGCTGTTGGAGTGTGGCGAAGCCGCAATGAACAGCTTAAAATTGCTGCACTAACTGCGACAGCAGCTGTCTTGCCTTCTCCTTCCGCTTCGACAGCCCAATCATCAGTCAAAAGAGGTATGACGAAGGAACTGGATACCGAGATAATTTAAAGTTCGGCTGCCTGGCTCACGTCTAGGCGCGACGCGGGCCATGTCAGCTATCGAGTGCGTCCCAGGCACATGATAGAACACCATCGGCCATGTACTGACCTCGAAATCGCTAATATTGTGGCGAGAGCGTATTGTACATTTTACCGAAGCTTGAGAGAATAAGACCGGTCACCTCGAGGATACGGAAATGTGAGGAGGCTTTATCACCGATTAGAACGTAGCAATGGCGAAGATCAGTTTCTCCATATGTATAGAGTATAGGTGAGGTCAGCCGCGGAGACTTTCAGACAACATCTCTTACGGATGTCTCGATGACTTATTAGATAAAATTAGATGACATGAAGCAAATAAAGTACGATAAGGTCATGAGTCAGTGGTAAGGGGACAGATTCCAAAAATCATGGGTTAGTCGTGCAAAGGCTCAGTACGCTGGGAAGATTGTAGATTGAGTAGCAAGGATGAATCAAGAAGGGAGGATGGGCTTTGGTATTGATTATGCGCTCCACGATCAGACAATCAAGGTGATAATTGCGGTGGTGAATTCGTGGGCTGCAAATATCTTCGGACACTTGAAGTCACCAGTTGAACTTGCTCGTAAGTTAATGATTTTTTTTTTGCTTACTTACTCTCAGAAAAGAGCTAATAAAGGGTGTACGTAAGTTAGTGAGCTCAAAAGAAAAGCTTTTAGCCATATTAGACAGAAAACCTTAATGTGAAATTGAAACGAATGGAGGGCTACAGATAGAAAACGGGGTTTTCGCAGCTGCAGACAGGAGGAATCTTTAAACCCTTCCTCACTTCTCACTTCTTGCTTCTCCAGTCAATATTCCACCATTATTGTTATGCAAATGTAATATCAGAGAAACTGTCTAAATTGTTTGTAGCATTCATGTCGCTCACCTGAACGGGAGAGTAAATAAGTTTACATTCACACATTGAGTACTGAGTAATGAGGACTGAGTGGACATAAATTACGTTTTTCATAATAAAGACCAGGTTGTCATCTAATTAATTGCTCCCTAAGAGTTATGAAGACCATGTATACAAAATTGTGAGTGCCTAAGTTCCGCGTTGAATTTCAATCACTACACTGATAAAATAGTTCGAGGAGGCTGCGGTGTCGAACGACAGTGTTAGCTACAAGCATTGAAAATTTACAGTAGGAGGATGTTTCTGGAGTACGTGATTAGAGCGGCTAGAAACTAGTGGGAAGATAGAAAATGATGGGTAGCTGGAAAGGAAACACGCAATAAATAAAAAAATGGTCGTCTGTCTAAATCAGACATCAAATAAATTTCTGCTGCCATGAAATATTATAAAGAACACTCGAATCAGCATTCAAGCTATCCAAACAGCATTGGATTACAAGTTAAAAGTGAACGCACACGATCAAAAAACCCAGCTATTTGCAATTTTTGGTAGTCCCAATTAGCAATCTTGCAATGAATCAACAGAATCAAGATGGGAATGAGCCAGGTCATAATGGGACCTCTGCACCATCGGAAGGCATTCCTGATGCCGCTTCACCTCCAGGTCTTTCTTCAACGACAGAAAGCGATGCCGTCACACATACCGATGGCAATCAGGACACCACTGCGTTGCAAGAAGGCCCCACTGATAGCTTTTCATCTCAAGACAATCCTCCAGCGGAGGATGCCGAGGATCTGGAGATGGCGGATGTTCGAGGCCGAGGTTCCATTAAACCTTCGGCTAAATTCGACAAAATAATGAAGGAAAGAGCCAAGAAAGGATTATTGAGGCCGGAAGGCAACAGGAACCTCCGATTAGCCAATCATAAGGGCCAGAAGGGAAAAAATGACAACGTCCCTGGATCTGGGACAACCGGCCCAGAAGTAAAGACAGAAAGTCCTGAACAGGTCGGTGAGACAGCCGGACAGCCCTCTTTGTCCAGAGATGATAATGAAGCCAAAAAGTCTCATAGCGTTGAAGCTTATAACCCCCAGCATGATCCAAACTACTCCAAGTTTGGTGCACCGATTGATACCTTTTCTGCGGAGCAGCACGACCAGGGAGAGTTCATGTACTGGCTGAGCTACCACCGAGAAAGATACTACGTTGTCAAATTCGGCAGCAATGACGCTCCAAAGTACAGAATCGTGTTGGATGTGGAGTGGCGTGGTAAGGAGCCCGATATCCGACCCGAAAACTGTGTTACGCACCCTAAGTTTCGAGAGCTTGAATGCCTGAACGAGCTTGGAAAACCTGTATACACATGGAGAGATGTCACTGCCGTTCGCGGCGTCGCGTGGATCGAAAAGAACGGGGAAGGGCTCGACGGAATCGATCCCCGGGAAAAGACCTGGTGTTCCTGGTCCATTGATCCGCCAGGTGACGAAGAAAAGCCAGTGCACCAGCGGTTAAGAATCAGGGACAGATCTCATGGCAGGAGAGCACAGACCTTTAACTACACGTTGATTTTCTGCGAAGTTCAGAAGAAAGGCTCCCAGGAAAAGGTTGAATGCGTGATCAACCGCAACACGTACAGAAGCATCTTGCGGGCTGGAAAAAATGCGGCGGACATCACACTTTTCATACACGCAGAATATGCAGAGAAGAGGCATAACGGACAAATCGTCCGGAAGTCATCGTCGCCGAGTAGGGACTTTGGGAGGTACTTGCGTCAATGCTCTGTCGCCCCCGACTCGTGGCAGGAGAGGAAGTCGCACTTTTCCGAACACGGAGAAACGGATGAGGAAAGCGACGCTAGTGAGGAGTCTGGAGATGAAACCGAATTCCACAGGAGTCCTTCACGACGCTCATCCAATCGTGGATCTCGCCGTGCCAATTCCAGGAGGCAGAAAAGCGACACTAGTGAGGGGTCTGGAGATGAATCCGACTCCTCCAGTGATTCACCACAGCACTCATTCGACCGTGGAACCCACCGTACCAAGTACAAGAGGAAGGGAGGTCTGAATTATGGCCGTGGCAGCCGCAATCAGGACAAGGACCGATTGGACGAAATTTTAAGAATGCTTCAAGACCTGTCTCAAAGGGTTCGACGATTGGAAGATGACGCAGGAAAGAGTAGGATAAGCAAGAAAAGGGGCTAAGTGCTCACCGTTGTATCCAAGCTGATTCCATGAGATGGACGACTTGGGCTTGTCTCACACTAGTAGTGAGGAAGGGTGATGTTATAGTTGTCTTTTTCGTTTTTTGGACAGGTTGTTACTTGAGCAGTCTCCAGCCATCTACCAACGTCTTTTCCCTATGTTAGTTGATTTCCTACTACACTTCTCATACCACTAAACGTCTTACCACTGGCAGTAGGCAATACCAGGGCTCCTCACCGTCGTGTGTTTATTGCATTCCTTTAGCATTATGAAATCAAGCAGTGGTGTTTCCAGTTTCCTAGTTGTCTAGCGCTTTCCTTTACATTATACCAGCTATGATATTGAATTTGAAACCATCGCGTCCAAATGAGATTCGCCTACACTCAGTGCGCCGTAGCGTGATTCATGTTCTGCTCCACGACGCTTGGCGGGGCGCGGTCGCTGGCGAGCCGTCGGCACCGAACGATGCTGCCCTTGGATGTTGTGTTTTGCGCTCTCTGACGTGCGATGTTCCGGTTGAGATATCAAGAGCTGCGCGGAATCTTTGCTGCAGTTCAACGTCAGACTTGATGGAATT
>JAJNLL010000148.1:0-11248 GCA_023089105.1 Lasiodiplodia citricola | reverse complement strand
CTAACCCTAACCCTAACCCTAACCCTAACCCTAACCCTAACCCTAACCCTAACCCTAACCCTAACCCTAACCCTAAAGAATTGATTACGAGGGTTCTCCCCCACCATGGAACCCTTCGGGGAGCTTCACCTTCGCTTGGATGAGAGCGCCGCTCGCGATTACGACTACTATCGTGTTTCCTCCATCGTCCGCATCGGCTCCGCATCATCATTACAACTAACCCAGGACGCCCTCGTCTGTCTCGCCGAACACGCCTTGGCCGACATGATCAGGCACTGGAAACACACCCTGCAAAACTTCGGCACCCGCGCAGAAAAGGATGTGAGACCCTACCTTCGCCCACCAACCGTCATCACCATCTTGCACCACCACGACCGACTCTACCTCTCTTCCTCCGTGAAAAAAAATCCACCAAAGTCCTGGTTGAGAATCCACACGACTGCCGCCCGGAACGGAGGCCGTATGCCCGCCGCCGAAGCCCTTGAAATCGCCCACCTCCACGGTCACGACCACCTCCCCCGCGCCCATGCCACCAACCTCGACGAATCGGATCGCTCCTATTCCGATACTGCTCATCCCTGCAAGGCCAACTGTGGAGAGATCCTGGCCATCCATCAGTGGGCAGTCAAGAACCCAGGAAAGCCCCTCTCTGCTCTGAAGAACAGCTGCATCGTCTCCCTCACCAAAGCCGCTGGAAAACCCTGCATCAAACCTCCCTGCATCGGTGGCTGCGCCAACGTCCTGGAAGCCTTGCAGATCCAACACATCACTCACCACCTCATCGATCCCCCAACCTGGCCTCTCCCCGATCCAACAGCTTTTGAATACGTCTCCATCACCGATTCTAATGCTTGCCTTGACTGTCCTGCTACTGGACAACATCCCGAGAGCTCCGCTTCCCTTTGTGTCTGCCGCCAAATCCAACCGCCCATCACCTCGACCGCGGAAACCGAGGAACCATAATACTCCGGCACAACCTCCACGGGGTTGAGAAAGAACAGAATAAAGGAAAAAAGTGGGTTGCACCCGCACCGCGTGAAAACGGACCCACGTCGCTCACCTCGCGCCGATACCGTGTTCGGCCTGCTCTGCCTATAGAACCGCAGACCATACGGAGCAAAGCACCAGATTGACAACTCTCCTACACGTATGTAAACCACACTCCTTAGATAACTTTGACCCTCGTGTTCAACTTCTGGAATTTACTTCAACAATCTAATTTGGACTCTATTGGTAACACGGCCTTCGCACACGCTGTGCTCAGTCGCGATACTTACTTACTTCGTTCTCGCCCCCTTCTTGTACCGACTCAAGGAAAACCCCTACGACAGGTTTTCACCCTCTTTGCTGTTTGGATCCTTAGAGGCAGAGGCCCGCCGTTACACCTGACCGGCGAGTCGCATGCTCCTCGCAGGGGCCGGGCCACTGGGCGGATACCTTAGGCAGAAGCCCGATACCCATAACTCTAACATATAACCACGATTTTGTGAGATACGAGACGCGCTATGAGATATAAAGGGTTTAACACGATATAATAATACTGTCTATAATCTTACTGTAGAATGAATTAGTACTTGATGATACTACATTGCACTGCACGCTTGGTTTCGTAGATTGCTTGGTCAGCCGAGAATGGTACAGTCCCCTCTCGCGGCCGGTGGCTAGCGTGAATTTTTTTTTTTCCCCAATTTATCAGATGCCTGTAAACCATCGAAAACAGAGATAGACTGCGGGCTTGACCGATCACATCATTTGCATGGGCACAGTCATTCCCTGTTTTAAGCCCCTGCTTTTCTTCGCGCTAGCCACGAGGGGACTGTTCACAGCCGCCTTCCGGTTAGCCACTTTTTAGTGCCGTTAAAGCCGGTGCCGTCAGGAACGTGGCTTATCCAGCCAGTGTTCCACGACATCCCAGAACCCGCTCAGCCGCAACGCAGTCAAATACGCGAAGCACTTCATTCCCATTGTGCAACATTTCATAATGAATCATAACAGAAGCTCCGAGACCGGATGGACTGCGCAAGGAAGGATTCGGAAGGATCAATTAACTTCTTACAGCTAATACGAGAATCGGTGAGTACTTAAAGGCGAAAGGACCAGCAAAACAACCAAATAACAAACCCCGTCAACATGCGGTCGCTCTTTTTCACCCTCGCGCAACTTGCGCCAGTCATCAGTGCCATTTCGTTATGGAACACAACCGGGATATACCAAGTCGGCTACACCCAGCACGTCTTGAACCACACAACGACCCCAGATGACCCAACCCCGAACCCCGGCATCCTGCTGTTGACAATCTACTATCCCACTATGCAACCCCCCGCCGGCCCCGTCCCCTACCTCGACGCGAAAACCGCGCGCGCCTACGAGCAAACACTCGGCGTACCCAACGGCACGCTCTCGCTCCTCACGACGAACCTCCAATTCCAGGCCCCTACCCTCCTCGGCACCCACCCCGCCTTCGGCAACGGCACCTCCCCCTACCCTACCCTCCTCTTCACCCCCGGCGCCGGCGGCACCATCAGCGGCTATCAGGCCTACCTAAGCGAATTCGCCTCGCACGGCTACGCCGTCGTCGGCATCGACCACCCGGGCGAGGCGCCCTACACGGCCCTCCCCTACGGCGCGCCCGGCGTCGACGGCATCCGCGACATTGGCTCTCTGACATCCGTCGACTTCCACCACATGTACGAGTACCGGCTGGCCGACCTAGCCGCCGTCCTCAACCCCTCCGGCGGCCTCCTCCCGGCGCTCATCGCACAGTACGGCGCGCCGTTCAACACGACGCACTACGCCGTGCTCGGCCACAGCATGGGCGGCGCGGCGTCGGCGGGCGCGATGATCTCGGCGCCCGGGCTCTACCGCGCCGGGTCGAACCTCGACGGCACCTTCCAGCACCTGGTCAAGCCGGACCCCACGAACGCCACGGCGGTACAAGTCCCCGACCCCGACGCGCCGAATCCGGACCTGCGCACGCCGTTCGTCGAACTCGCGAGCGAGGCGCGGTTCCAGGGCGTCGAGGACGCGGATGCGTCGTGGGGGAGATTCAATGCGAACCAGACGGGCTGGCTGCGCGATGTGCAGGTGAACGGCACGGCGCATCTGGACTACATGGATACGCCGCTGGGATTCGACCTGCTGGGGGCGAGGGAGGGCGGCGTCGTGCCGCCGGCGGCGTTGGGGGCGTTGGGGACGATCGCCGGGAAGAGGGTGACGGAGGTGGTGACGGGGTTGTTGCTGAGCTTTTTTGGAGAGTTCGTCGGTGGCGGCGCCGGTGTAGAGAGTGTGGATGCGTTTATTGCGAGGACGCCTGAGGCGTTTGTTATGGCTGAGAAGTAAACGGATGAGATGGCTTTGGGGCTTTATGCTTCTGTGGCGTCGAGGGAGGTTCGAGGTTGGTTTGAGATAGCGGTAATCCCTTATATTCATCATGCTTGCTGCCTTAGAAGTAAGCAGCAAGTAGAAATTCAAGCGCCTCGAACCTATTCTTCTTTTACTTTGACGAACTTCAGGCTTCCTTCATTGGTCCTTGCCAACCTGGCCCTCATCCCTTTCCTCCCTCTTGTCAAAATCTAATTCTTCCTCACCCCACCCGCTTACGCCATGAAACATCAGAGATATAACGCTTGCCTTCCAGAGAAACGACGATCGATGCTGGCGGCTGATCCGCAAGTTCATAGCCAGGAAGAACGCCCCAAGAACAGATAGCAAGACAGGGAAAATGATCCATGGACAACGGACATGAACATAGATTTCTGGGGAAAATGCAGTGCCATGGTGGTGGATAGCGTTTGGTCCGGATAGGAGATGGAGTGTTAATGCGTCCGCAACTCTACCGATGATGGATGAAATGTTCCCTCCTCCGCCTATGAGTATGCTTAGTCCGGTATTGAATGAAGGCGAAAGGACATCCCCTTCAGCTTGAAACTTAAAAGTGCTTGCAGGTACTGTAGGACATCATCATTGTCCACTGCTGCGATGGTGAAGTGTGTATATATGCTGCTCTGAGTTGCGTTGAAGACTGTCACATCGGCCCTTGAAATGGAATCGTTTGTCGTCGTTGATAGCTTCTCATCCCTGATCAACTCCAAATCTTCAACCTTGTAACGGCTCATGGTCCCGTTCATCTTTGCCAATGTTAGCTCCTGAAGCTAAGTACGAAAGAAAGAAAAAGAAAAGGATGGCTTACGACCATGAGATTCGTGAACACTTTGGCGCACCAGAACAACGAACACTCGGTGATATCCGCTGGCTCGTTGTATACAAAAGGCTGTCGTTTGAAGATTAGTTATTGTTATCCATCTCTTAGACTCCTAGAAGGGTTCGCCACCGCCAAAGTAATCATGTTACCAGAGAGCGCTGCAACGTCTTCAATTTTGTCCAACTCCGTCACGTTCCCAGCCATAGCATCACGGAGTAACAGAAAGCTTTTTGAACCACCGAGTACATTTGAAATTAACACGCCGGCCTGTTGAATGTGTCAACGCAATTGCCCCGATTCTGAAGATGGAGGGGGTAGGCAAATGACTTCTACGGAAGTTTGACACGCCCTATCACCAAGTACTGCATTCGAGTCTTTTGTGTATGATAAAATCAACAGAGACTGGATTGCCGAAATAAACTACGGAGATATTGAAACCTCATGGAGAACTCTCTGTTCGAATCTCTCAAACTGAATCTCACCTCACCGTTTTAAATCAAAATTCGTCCTCAGAACTATCAGAACTCGAAAAATCCTCCGTACTATTCTCTATTATAGCAACGTCTCCCTCGCTATCCCTGTCGCTAATTTCATTGGCTTCCATGCTGTTACGGCACAGCCTTCACAGGGTTAAAAAATACTAGAATAAGGGAAGAAGTAGGGTACATACGTACGGCGTAGAAAGAATCTACGTAACTTACGTAACGCCAAGAAGGCGCTCTATCTACTTCTACTCTAGGTGGCCCGAGCTACTACAGAGTAGATAGATTAAACGAACCTGCTCTCTCTACTATAGTAAACCTCGCCAAGAATAATAGAGCATATAGAGCAATCTACTAGATTAATAAATTTTTCTATATATATATAAACTATACTTCTTAGATAGCTTTGACCTTCGTGGTCAACTTCAACAATAGAATTTGGACTCTATTGGTAACAAGGCCTTCGCACACGCAGTGCTCAGTCGCATCTTACTCGCTACGTTCCCAACCCTCTTCTTGTACCCACTCAAGGAAGCCCCTTCGGCAGGTTTCCCCTCTTTGGTGTTTGGATCCTTAAAGGCAGAGGCCCGTCGTTAGACCTGCGCCGTAACACTTAGCTTTTTTATTATTTGCTGTCAATTTTTCTTTGTATTTTATTTTATTTTTTCAAAGTATATTTCCGAATTTTTCTTTTTTTCTCTCTTCCTTTATTTTTGTTTAATTCATCTATTTTCCCTTCTAAATCTCCCCTTCAAAGAAATTCTCTAGCTATTATCCTTACTAACTCTACTCTGTCGTTCTATTACGCCTTCATTCTACTTTTTAAATTCCCTATAATCTATGAAAATTCCTACACTAAGTTGTTACTCTCGTCCTCTACCGCATCTCGCCTTCCACCCAAATACCCAATCATCCTATCCTCCCCTTCCTCCCCGTCCGTATCTACCCCCCTCTCACCCAACCGCTGCAACCACCTCTTTTAAACCTTCTCGTACCCGTACTTAATCCGGTACACTGCCCCGAACAAAACCCCTTTAAACTGACAACCCTGCCCCGTCCGCCGCCAACCCCCGCTGTCGTTACTCTCCCAACCCCTGCATACCCTCTGCGGCAACCCGCATCCAAAACCCCGAATACCGATCGTATTTGACTGTTCGCTGCCCCCGTCATCTGTCCTCCTCTGTCAGCCGTCCCTGTTCCGCTACGCACTGCCCAACCTCATGCTCTGCCTCTCTACCTTCCGCCTTGTGGACCCCCCACACACCCTTCCATCGCCGCAACTGCCGCTCCAGTATCTCTACCTCTAAATGCTCATCTTCAGCCCGCCCCATCCTCCTCATGTGCGGCAGTGCCCGCTACTGCTGCTGTTCGCCGAACACTGCCCCCAGCCGCTCTCTTTCCCTTTGCTCCTCCCTCCTTTTTCTTTCCCTCTACTCCCTTCTACGCTCTGCCTTTAGTTCTACTACCGTGTTCACCACCGCATTCGCCGACCCCTCTACTACTTCTTCTACTTCGACTTCGACTTCGACTTCTACTACCACTCCCCCCCTCTCTACTCGCTCTCTCTCCTCGCACCCTACCCTTCCACTCCTTCCATCAAAACCCTCGTCCATGATTATGCGCCGGCACTGCTTGCTCGCTAGATCCGTATACCGTCCGACCAGCTCGTCCTCTATCCCCGCATCTGCATCCGCTCCTGCCTTACCACCTCCCCCTCTCACTACTACCGTCTCTCCCCGCCCTGCCGCTCTTCTGTCCGTAATCTATTATGCTGCGCGGCTTTCCCGCGTGTACGATTTACCTGACTCCCGGAATGTCGATCCCCATCCCCAGCGCGCTCGTCGCAACCACCACCCGCTTCCTACCTACCCGGAAATCTTCCAACACGTCTTTTCGCTGCTCGCTCATGTCCGCATGAAACGCCTCGCATACGAACCGGCCCGCCCTCGCTATCCCGCTGACTTCCGCCTTCGTCTTACAATAAATCACCACCTTGCCCTCCACCGATACCGTCAATTCCCGCTCCACCAACTCCGCCACCATATCCTCCTTCTCCTTCCTACTACTCCCCTTCCTTCCAACTACCCCATACCGCACGTTCTTCCGCATCGTCGATCCCCTAAGCAACTTCACCCCTTCCGCCATCCATCCCATCTTCTTGTTAAATTTGCCCTCTTCCGCCGGCGGCATCGTTGCTGTCAACAAAACCATCTGCGTCTCCACCCCCACAAACTTACCCAACTGTTACAAATGCTTCCGGAAATCTACCCGATCGTTCAACACGACGTGACACTCGTCCACCACGATACGGTTCAACTGCCTCGTCCGCCTGATCCGCCTCAAAAACGTCCCAAAATCCTCGCCCACCGCTGCCTCCAGCGTCACCAGCACGATCGACTCCGCATCCGGCTGCCGTCTACCGTCCCATACCGCGCACCGTACTCCCGCCTCGTCGCACCGCCGCTTCATATCCTTCCGCAGCGACTTCAGCGGCACCACCACTACCGTCATCCCCCCGGGCTCCGCCCAAGCTGGCAGCATGAACAAGACGCTCTTTCCAGCCCCGGTCGGCATCACCGCCACCACGGGGCTGTGCCCGGCCTTGATCGCATCTAACGCCGGCTTCTGCACGCTGCGGAAAACCCCATCTTTGCCCATGAGCCGCTTCAACCGTTCCTCGCCGTTCATCTTGTTCAGCCGGATCCAGCGGTCTAGCCGCTCCTCTTCTGCCTCGTCCTCGAACGGGCACCGTCTCCGCTTCTTGCTTACCCTTCTTCCATCTGCCCTGCCGCCTGCCTGCCCATCCTGCTCGCCTTATCCGCCTCCTTCGTTCCGCCCGTCCGCCTCCCGAGTCGAGTTGAATCCCAAAAATCGGTGCCAATCAACACTGCATGCCCGGAACTTCTCCCTCCACTCCGCCACCCAGCCCAGCTGTTCCATGACCCAACTCGCGTACACGATTCCTGCCACGTGCGACTTGTGTCCTGCATGCGCATCCGCAATCGCCGCGCCGTCCTCGTCCTGCGGCTGCTCGCCATCATCCGCCTCGCCGTCGTCCTGCCTGAACGCAGTCGGCCCACGGACCCATTGCCTGCTGATCGCTATCGCGATGTCGCGGTACGCCTGCACGGTAATCTCGTGCCCCAGCCCCGCCGCCGTCTCCCGCTTCATCGCCTGCCTTATGCGCTCCGTCGTCTACTTCCTGCCCCCGGGCTCGGGCGCCTACAGATGCGCGGATAACGGCGGCGACTGTTGCTGCTGCTGCCCCTTCTGCCCCTGCTGTCTACTCTATACCAACACCTCCATCCTCTGCTGAAACGGCAAAACCAACCACAAATATCACACCAGCAACTCGCCCAGCTCCCGCGGCAAGTATCGATGAATAATCTTGACGTCTCCCTGCAACGCGTACCCCTTGTGATGCCACATCACGAACACGACCATGCCGTCCTCGATGAAAATGTGCCGGTGCCCGACCTCGGCCCTCTCGCCGGCTGCCCGTCCGTGATTTGCATCAACACCAGCAGCTTCTTCTTAAATCCCGCCACCCGGTCCATCCAGTCCGCCACCGCCTTACGGCTCAACCCGAATACCGTCCTCTACCGCGTAAACCGCTTTTTGACCGCGCCGTCCTGTATGATCCGCTCGAACAACTACGTCTACCTGGCTACGGGGAACCTATTGCGCTGATCTTATAAAAATTACCCCCTCGGCGGCCGTTCGTCGGGTCGTCGTGCATCGAATGCCACGGAATCGCGGGCGCCTTCTGCCGGCTCTTGCAAAACACCGAATCCTTGAGCAGCACCTCGGCCCTCACTTATACTAGTCTGTGCACCGTCCCGCAGAACTGCGCCATGCTGAACGACACGTTTTTGTACTCCAACACCCCCCTATTCCTCCACCCGACGTGCCACTTTACCGTCGTGTTGAAGTGAATCTTCATCCCGTACGCCCGCAAATCCAAAAACCACTGCATCGGGCTGTCGCTGCCGCGAACCATGAAATGGTCCATCATCTTGTTGACCCACTGCAAACTACTTCTGCCGAGGCGCCTGATGCGATTGCTGCGGCCGTCGGTGCCGCCACTCCTGCTGCTGCCCCTGCTACTATCTCCCCCGCTTTCGAACCTGCTGTCGTCGAAATTGCATGGCCTCGCACTGGCGCTGAGATGCCCGTCCTCGTCCACCGGTGTCGCTACCTCAAACGCCTTCTGCACCACCATAAAATGCGCCACCTTGATCAACGCTGACAAAGTCGAGCAGTACGTCTCCGGATCCCGCCAGCTTTCCCCCTTCGGGTCGACGCCTATCACGGCTGCGGCACACACTAGCGCGCTCTCGTACTCGCGCTCGACGAACCGCTGATTCAACAGCTCGATGGAAAAGTCCAAGCACGTCCGCTGAATCCGGGTCAACTTCTGCGGCTTTTCGGTATCGCCTTCTCTCCATCTTCCTCCCTCTTCACTGCATTCATCGTCTTCTTCCCCCTCGCTCCCTTTACTTCCCTCCCCGTCCCCTTCTTCCGATTCTTCCCCGTTCACCTCTTTCTCCGCCTCCTCCATCAACCTAACAAACGCCCTGAGCTGACCGCGGGTGAGCTTGTACTCCGGGCTGTCCCAGTCATGCTCGCGCTGCGTCCTGACGAAAAACATCAACGCCTGCTGCCATGCCTGTGCCCACGCCGCCTCGTCGTCTCTATCGTCTTCTCCATGGCGATTTCCGCCTGATCCTTCTTCGTGTGCTGGGTGCCGGACCTTGAGATACCGTGATACGTGCCGGCTTGTGAATATTCGCTGACAATGCACCACCTTTGCCCCTTCTTGCAACCGCCTCTCGATCCGTTCGTCCTTGCTCTTGCATGACCCGCCCTTTCGGCCGCCAGCTGACCACTGATGCTCCTTCTACTAATGCCTCTTCATCGCCACCTTATCCCGGCAAATATACCGGCATCTGTCTGGCTATAGCCTGTCTAGCAGCTCGTCTGTGTAAAACGGCACCTCCGGGATCGGTTCGTCGATCTGTGCTGGCACCTCGAACTCGTCCGCATACCTGATTAAGCCGGGCCATCCTCTCACCTCTTCAGTAATCTCCTCCGCCCTGCCTCTGCTCAGCCTGTAATGCCTGCCCTGTAAATGACCATCTACTTGATCCGGCCACACGCCATACCGGCACTCTTTGCATAGCGTGACTTAATACTCGTCCAAATGAACAAAATACTCGCCCGCCATCGCAGTCTATTGTCGAACCTACTCTCACTGCAGATTCAGATGTTATTTTTAATGTCGGACCTGAAACAATTCCTTCTTCTCTCCCCCTTTTCTTTTGTGGCGGTCCGCTGCTGTAGCTGCTCCAACCCTGTCGCCCTACCCGGCGAACTTTGTGTGAGCGCTTAAGGTGTTATTACAACGACCGATTTACTCCTTTTACGGGTCTACTAACGGATTTATTGCCTCAAAGCATTATTTCTGCCTTGGAGCCTCGTTGGGACGGCGGGGGTGTGCCGGGCGGCGAAGACTAGGCTGCGAGAAAAGCCTACTCCTGCGGTACAGGAGCAAGGGTTACAAAAAAAAAAAACCGTAGTATCCAATCGAACCTACTTTTACCGCCAACGCGGATGCTGTTCGCTAGTATCGGACCCAAATCAATTTCTTCCTCTCTCTATTTTTCTCCCACGGCGGTCCGCCGCTGCCAGCTACCCCATGCGCTCTCGGCGCAGCCCTGCCACCCCATCAAAATGCTTATCCTAAACGTACCTTCCTAAAAGCTCCGTTCTCTTGACTTTCACTCTCCTCGAGCGGGCCTTTTCGGGCACCCAAGTAAATTCGAAACCCAAGAAAGCTGTGCCATTCCCGACTAATTGCCCGATATTCCATCCTTCTCGCCTCAACATGTCCCGGCGCTTCCTGAAGGCCTCTTGCATGCACCGTATCTGCAATCCAAGATCCATGAGTCGACTGTTCATCTGCAAGCTTCTTGTCCGTTCCATAATCTCTCTTGAACCCTCCACGTCTAAAGTGCTGACGTAAAATTGCAATGGCGATATGCCTGTACGTCATGATGTTCAGCCTTGTGCCGAGGTAAGCACTTGTCTCCCTAGCTAGAACCGCTCTCAACCTATTACTATTCCAGCCTCCAGATCCCTTCGGCCACAAGAATGACGACGAATTCTTTAAGTGTTTGAAGGCCAAAGTTTCCAGCTTCTACCAGAACGGGAGAACCAGCCAAAGATAGTACACCAGTAACTCGCTAACCTCCCGCGGGAGGTAGCGATGGATGATCTTTGTCGAGCCGGTGACGTTGTAACCTTTGTGGTAAGACGTAACGGTGCCGATAAGTCCGTTCTTGATAAAGATACTTCGGTGATGGCCCTGGCGAGTGTTGCTATGCTGCAAGCTGACCAACTCGGTGCCACGAGCGGGCTGCCCGGACGTCAGATGGACTAGAAGCAGCAAGCGCTCGAGGAAGTAGTCGACCTTAGTTAGGTACTGGCGTACAGCTAACTGTTTCCAATACAGTTCCCTCTTATTCCCAAGACCAACGAGCTCATCCCGTAACCAGTCATTGTC
>JAJNLL010000147.1:0-11375 GCA_023089105.1 Lasiodiplodia citricola | reverse complement strand
CCCCCCCCCCCCCCCCCCCCCCCCCCCCCCCCCCCCCCCCCCCCCCCCCCCCCCCCCCCCCCCAACGGCAACCGCCCTCCATGGCCGAATTCTCGTCTCAGTCCACCTTAATAGAGAAACTCATAAAAGTAGATCGATACCTCGAACTATCGGCCCTACTCGGAGACTTGGTCAGAGCCTCTTTGGTTAAACCTGTTCCTGTTTAGGCACCGTTTGAGTTTCTGGGCTACTCTTACATGTCAGCGTCTGTCTCAATATCGTGACTACCCCCTTTGCACAAGCCTCGATAGAATCCAAGGTTGATTGATCAAATGAGTAAGCTCTCGTGACTTTCTCAATGTACTCAAGCAGTTAGAACTTCTTTTCCTTTTGCGCTGATATACTAACTTACTTTCAGAAGGTTTGAATCGATAATAAAGTCCACTGGATGATATGCAGACTTCTACCACAAATCAATGCGTCTACTCGGTCTCTATGGTTAGCATAGATACTGATTAGATTTTCGAGCTGCTTGCGTTCTTGTCTAGTTTTTTTTTAACTGGCTTGATGAAATCAGGAGCTTTCGTTCTGATGCTGATCAATAGGGCGTTGTCAGAATCTCCTTCTTTAATCCGTCGTACCTCCCAAAGGTCCTCACTTGACAGATTGTTGCAAGTCACCCCTCTATTAATGAAGATTTTGTCGTAAATTGTGAACTAAGGGAAGAGCAACGGCCGGGCTGACGTTGCACGTGCAACTTCCCATATCATGGCCTGTGAGGCTGAAAGCGGTTCGCTTTGGGCTCCATGTCCCGTGTAGGTGCGGAAGCAGTGCGGCTTGGGGATTCCTGGTGGGCTTTTTAAAACATGCATCTTATCAGTGAGTCTGGGGTCCGCTTTTCTTCGTTATGGCAACTTACACCTTACAATATCCTCCGGGAAGAGCAAAGAGATCGCGCTTCCGATTTAAAGCCTCCGAATGGGGGAAATAAGTCTTCGTGATCTGCATCGTTGAATCTCGCAAGACCTCCTTCTTGTATTTTGGCATCAGCGTGCGTGTAAACCGGGGGTGTCGAAGTACGAAGAGCCGCACGTAGTATTTACCCAGGATAGATGGCCTGTTTAGGCTTAGTCCCACCTCTGAACTGTACATAGTCTCTGCTAGTCGTGTAACCCTTAGAGGGTCAATCAATTATGGTTTCAACAGGGAGATCCCGGCTGTTGTACGTTTTGCACAGTGCATTTTTTTTCTGCATAGTGCACTTTTTTGCTCCACCGAAAACAGGATCACGGACCTGTGATTTCCATTTCCAGGAAAAACCAATAGCCCCGCATAGTACAAGCCAACCAAAAACCCACATAATCTAGGCAGAAGAGTTAGCCCCATGCAAGCTGTAATTCTGATTACAAAAAGTGCTCCCCCGCACCGCAACCTTATCGCTGCATGTCCTTTCCCTCGCAAAGATACATTGCTCTCTCTGCTTAGTATCGATGATGCCCCAAGTTGTCTGCTAGGTGAAATCCACTACAATTTCTCAGGTAGGTGAGCTGGCCAAGATTTACTCGTCGGTGGGTGACTGCGGCGTGTGGAAATTCTGATTGGCTGCAGAGCTCAACCTCACTCATAAACTTACAGAAAACGGTAGAGGCGAAAGACTCCAAAGCCATTACGCAACGTTATCGAATCGATCACCGCCCGTAGAGTGCCTAGCGGGGGCCAAGTTCAAGGCAACCAAATACAAGACTATTCTACGCTCGTCAGAGTAGACAACACCAAAATGGAAACCACAACCGTCGACGGCTCCGAATCCCGCACCGGCACACCCAAATTCCTATGGCAGCGCGCACTGGGCCAAGCTGATGATGATTTGAGGAAGACTCTGCTTGCTACGAAAACGAACAGGCGCGACGTTCTCAAGGCCGTCCGCAAAGTGGTCCAGGAGAAACGATGCCAATCTCTCTGGAAATGCTGGACTTACGAAACGGCCGAGAAGGACGTCGTCATCGTTCGCGACCTCCTCGAGAAGATTCTATGTTTGCTGGATCTCATTCAAGCGAACGCTAGGCTGAATCCCCAAGGCTTCTCGGAGGACTTGCAAGCAGGATGGAGACTCACATGGTCTCCATTTTGGTTCCTTTTGCAAAAGACTGCTAAAGATGCCCAGGCTTTTGGAGAACTGGTCAACGATTTGGCGTGTGCCCTCTGTTTGCTGGTGAGATACCAGGTTTTGGAAGCAGAACGCCCGTCGCAAGCCATTGAGGATATATCAAACTCTGATGGCGCAATTCTATCCGTCTATCATGCGGTTTACGACATACTCGCCCATTACATCCGATCTGACAACAAAGAAACGGGAGCTGAAGTGGACACGCATCAATTGAGGGAGAAGCTGTTCCAGGCAGATTCGAACGCGAAAGCCGCCATTGGACAGACCAACATCCCCACGGAATCCTTGTACTTGAGGAGTGCCGCACCAGAGACTGTTCATGAAGTTCGCATCCCGGACGAATTGGGATCCAGCCTGCATCAATGGGGGATTCCTGCGCTTCTGGAAGCTGATGAAGACAACTATACACCTGATACTCGATGCGAACTGCTCGAGTCAGAAAGCTTCCGGTCCTGGTGGGAATCAAGCACGTCATCGATCCTGTCTTTGTGCGGGGCGGTGGGTACCTGCCAGGCCGCCAGGAAGTTGCTGGCCGGTAGTTCGACATCTGCCCCTGTAGCTTACATCGACTGCAGCAAGCTCTCCTCAGCACTCGAAATCCTGCAACATGTCGTCGCCAGTTTCACGTTGGCCAATGATGAGAAATGCAGCGATGTCCTCGTCACGGAATGGCAAATCAAGCAAGCTGCATCTCAGCAAGATGGGGGCACAGTCGGACCTTTGAACCTGCAAGACTGTCTGCGGATCACTCTGGACATCGCAGCTGCAAATCCCATGACTATTCTTCTGGATGGCGTTCTGGACACTGATGACGAAAAGCTCTCCGACTCTCTCATCGAGGTGGTGGACAAGTCTGAAAACGTGGTCAAGGTCCTGTTAGTGACAGAGCACGACATACCACTTTTGGGCTGTGAGAGGACTAGTAGCCCTGCTGCTGCAAACTTCCACATCCGCAACGCGAAGGCGCAACCATCCTGGAAGGATCTGGAGGCCACAACTCCTCCCAGCGTCCACCCTCTCTCCGAGACAGAGCAGCAAGCCACGCTCCACGACGCCATCAAAACAGGCGACATCGGCTCCGTCGTGTCTCTCATCCACCACACACCCCGCGTGGCTGCACAAACGGACCCAAAAGACGCCCTCTCAACCGCCGTCCTCCACAACCACATAGACATACTCACCTACCTCCTCAACACCCTACCCTCCACCTCGTCATCCAACGACGCACTCGCCTCCGCGCTCCTCACCGCCGCCCTGATCAACCACACCCGCTGCGCCCGCACCCTGCTCTCCCACCACGGCATCAACCGCACAGCAACGGACACCGCACTCCGCGCAGCCGCCACGCGCGGCCACGCCCGCACGATCAAACAGCTCCTCGCGTACTACTACGCCGAGGATGCAGCGGCGGCAACAGCAGCAGCAGCAGCAGCAGCAGCAGCAGCAACAGCCCTCCCCCTCGCCGCCCAACACGGGCACTCCGGCGCCGTGCACGCGCTCCTCGACGTTGCGGCGGCGGCGGCGGCGGCGGCTGCGCGCAATATCAACGCCACGATCAGCACCGCCGTCCAGCTCGCCGTGGCGGGCGGCCACGCCGACGTCGTAGGGCTGCTGCTGGACCGCGGCGGCGGCGGGAAGGCGCTGAAGGCGTCTACCAACATCGACGCTGCTATTTCTTCGATGATGGCGGCGGCGACGCCGCCGCCGTCGCCCAGAATGGCGCACGAGTCGAAGTGGGACTCGCTGCTGCGGTGCACGTCGCCGGGGTGGTTGGAGATGAGGGGGCGGCGGTGTGTCGTTAATGAAGGGAGCGAGGATAGAGATGACGGAGAGAAGAAGGGGGCTGCTGCCGCCACCACCACGCAGACGGAGCGCATCCTCGCCACCATGCTCGGCAGCGACGACTTGTCGAGCGTCGAGAAGCAGCTGGCGCGGGGCGGCGGCGACGTGGCAGCAGTGGCAGCAGTGGCAGCAGTAGTGGCGGGGCCGCTGTACGCGCGGAGGAGGGGGAGGAGGACAAGGGGACGGCAGCAGCTGCACGCGCTCGAAGTGGCAGCCGCGGCTGGGAGGGAGGCCGTGGTCGGCTTGTTCCTGCGGCGGCGCGAGGAGCTCGACATCCAGGCCGAGCATGTCGGACACGCGTTCGCGGCGGCGGCGGCGAATGGCCATGTGCAGATTGTGCGGCAGCTGCTGCCGCTTCTCGACGGCGCGGACGTTGCGGGGATGGCGGCGGCGTCGGAGGCCCTGGAGGGTGCGGTGCGCAATGGCCATGCGGAGACCGTCGAGTTCCTGTTGGAATACGGCGCGGCGCGTGGGAGAGCTGAGCAAGATGTTCGGATTGTGTTGGAGAGTATTTCGTCTGAAGATAGCGCAACCTTCGTTCTGAAGCTTCTTCAGCTGGCCCAGGAACGAGACTCGGAAGAAAAGCTCAATGAGCTCCGCCAGAAGGCACTGTGCGTTGCCGCGGAACACGGGAATGTCTTGGTTCTGGACAGCATACTCAGCTCCGGTGTAGCGCTGGAGAACGGGAGCTTCGCAAAAGCCATGTATGCCGCATGCCGTCCGGGGCATACGGCTGCAGCTCTGGCTCTCATCAACAGTGAAGCTAGGAAACTTCTCGAATCAGACGACATAGAAGATTGCCTTCTAGTGGCGGCTCGCGAGGGACATGCGGAGCTGGCGCAATGCTTGCTTCCACATTTAAACCTTGAGAAGGCTACTGAAGTCCTCACGCGCTGCGTTGAAGCCGCTGCCGGAAACGACCACCTTGCATGCACGCAGGTGCTTATGGCTGCCTTGACAGAGGAGGAAGATTGTATACGGGCCGCACGCTGCGCCTTCGCCACTGCTGCACAAAATGGCCATGCGGATATGGTTCGCTTTCTTCTCGAACGAGGAGCCGACCCAGAAAAGGAGTCCATGACCCATGCCATGAAGGAATGTATCAATCGTTTCACGCTGCACTCCCCTCGGTTCCCGTGCTCTCGGGTTCCGTCAGGGGACGGATGGAAGAAAAGCGGCGACGTTGGTACAAGAGCGACAGTGCGCACATTACTTGAGTATGGCGCTGACGCGAATGCCAAATATGGATCGGGCAAATCTGTTCTTCATACAGCAGTCCAGAACTGCCCGGTAGAGGTGGTCGAGTGGCTGATTGAGCATGGCGCCGATGTCAAGGCAGCGGCCACAGCTCCGAACTCGGTCTTCGTCGCTGTAGCAGGCAGGGAATTGGATTCTCTGGCCGTCATGGAGCTACTTCTCCGAGCAGGTGGACAGCTTGAGCCGAGCGTCGAGAGCATCCACCCCGTCCTGGCGAAAGCCCTCGAATTCTTCGACGGAAACATAGGACCGTATTGCTATCGCGGCACCTTGAAAGATCCCGACGGCCGCTTCGAACTTGCAGAGTCGATCCGGTACGTGCTCGAGCAAGGACCCGGAGCCATGATCCGAAGGACGCTCCAACTGCTCCCAGCGGAAAAGGCAGCTGATCCTCGGTACGGCCTCTTGCTCCAGATGGCGGCAGCGGACAACGACACCTCCCTCGCCGAGCTCCTCCTCGCACGTGGCGTCGACGTCAACGCCGCAGGCTTCTACTACGGCACCGCGCTGCAGGCCGCCGCCCGCCACGACCACGCCGTCATGGTGTCGCTCCTCCTCGCCGCCGGCGCCGACGTCAACGTCCTCCAAGGCCGCTACCACACGCCTCTGCGCGCCGCCGTCGCCGGAGGCCACACCGACATCGTCCGCACACTGCTCTCGCACGGCGCCGACGTCGCCCTCTCCTTCGCCAACGACACCGACAACCCCCGCACCTTCCCATTACCGGCCGCCAGCACCTTGCGTCTCGCCGTCGAGCGCGGGCACTTCGCTGCCGCCAAGCTCCTTCTCGATGCTGCTGCTACAGACGATAATGCAACAACAGACCAGCAGCGCAAGAGCCCGCACGAGCAGCCCCAGCCGCTGCTCATCGTCGCCGCCGCGCGCAACGACGTGCGCATGGTCGAGCTGCTCGTCGCGGCCGGCGCCTCGCACGTCGTCAACGTGCGCGGCCAGCAGATGCGGGACGGCGGCTTCCGGACTGACGGAGACGTGAGCGCGCTGCACGCGGCGTGCGCGCAGGGCCACGTCGACATGGTGCGCGCGCTGCTGCGGCTCGGCGCCGACGTGGATGCCGTCGTGCAGTGCGAGAAGCGGCCGCTGCAGGGGTACAGGGTAGTGGGGCAGCCTGCCGTCGTCCAACGCTGGGAAACGAAGTCGCCGCTGGCAACGGCCGTGTGGTGGTGCGGCATGCGCAAGAAAGGCGCTGCTGCTGCTTCCGTCGTGCGCGAGCTGGTCGGCGCCGGGGCGGACGTTAATAAGCCGTCTGGACGGCCGGGGCGCACGCCGCTGTGCGAGGCGGCCGCGGTGGGCGACGTCGATGTTGTCGAGGTACTGGTCGAGGCCGGCGCCGCGCTTTACGTAGGCGGTGCGAGGGACAATCCGTTGGGCAAGGCGTGTGCTTACGGGCGCCTGGACGTCGTCGAGTATCTCATGGAGAAGATCTGCGGGACCGACATCGAGCGGGCGGCGTGCGCCGACGGCATGCGCAGGGCGGTCGAGATGAAGCAGCGCAAGGCCATCGAGCTATTGCTTGAATTCATGCCTGCCGACCAAGAGACGCTGCTGTCGGTGGTTACGGCGGGGCTGCCGTCGTTGGTTCAGAGGGTGCTCGAGGCCGGAGTGCATGTGGATGCCCGGGACCAGAGAGGCCGCACTGCTTTGCTTGCTGCCGCGTACACCGGGAATGCGGCGGTGGTTAGGATGTTGTTGGAGCGCGGCGCCAACGTGAAGATGAAGACGCGGCTAGGCAGCAGCCCAATGACGGAAGCGTTCCGTCGGGCTGTGTGGGACAAGCCGTTCTCCAGTGAGCTGCCGTCCTTCGAGGAAGTCATCCGTCTTTTGGTCGAGAGCGGTGCTGACGTCGAGGACGAGGGGCCGCGAGAAGAAGCGAATGGTCGAAAGAAGATGGCGCCCCCTCGAAGTGGGATTCGAAAGACAGGGTCTGCGCTCCAGCTAGCCGCACACCTTAGAAGTGAAAAGACCGTAGCTTTGCTTCTAGACAAGGGGGCTGGCGTGAACAGAAAGTGCGGATCGCTCGAAGCGCCCCTGTTGGTCGCCGTTGAGAAAGACCATTCTGTGATCGTTCAGCTTCTGCTGGAAAGGGGGGCAGATTGCAGACAGGTCTCCGAAAAGCAGGACACGCCGCTGCACCTGGCTTGTAAAAAAGGCTCCACGCCTTGTATGCGCCTCCTCCTCCGCCATGGAGCGGATCCCAATGCAAGAGGTGCCGACCATGCCACACCCCTGACGCTGGCCATCAAAGCCGTACGCTTCAAACCTCCTAACTCCTCGGAAAAAGAAAGTTTCCTTGATGTTTTCCTCAAAGAGGCGCCAGGAGTGCGTGTCACCGAGGCCGGCCTTCTCGCTGCCGCAGAGACCCTCGACTACCGTGCTAACCTCAGGCTCCTACTGGACCACTTTGTCAAGGACATCCCCGTCTCCGAGGCCGTCATTGTCACCGTCCTAAAAAAAACCTTCAGAGACAACCTCAGCGAAGAAGACCGTTCTCTCATCCGCGACCTGCTGGACCACGCAAACGGCATCGGCATCACCGCGGCCATGGTGCAGAGCACACACAACGCCGACACGCTAGACTTCCTGCTCACGCACTGCGGCGGCGGCCAGCACCACCCCGTCTGCGCCATCACCCCGGCCGTCCTGGAAGGCTGCACCGACACGGCCACCGTCTACTACCTCCTCCAGCGCGACAAGCGCCTCGTGCCGACGCAGCTCGCCGCCCTGCGCGCCGTCTGCAACCCGTTCAGCGCCATCTACGGCCCTGCCGCCCGCGCTGTTGAGCAGCAGCAGCAGCAGCAGCAGCAGCAGCGCCGGCAGCTGCTGCGGCCCGAGATCTCGCGCGTCCGGCTCCTGCGCCTCCTGTGGGAGCGGAACCCGCGCCTGTCCGTCTCCCAGAGCATGCTGCGAGACGCGAGAAATGCGGATGAGTTGACGTTTCTGCTCGCCAAAGCCAAGGAGAATCATCTACTACAAGAACTCGTCATCGATCAGGACACCGTCTTCGAAATTGTGACGTGGAAGGGCTGCTGCGCCGACAAGCTTCGAGTGCTGCTGGAGTTTCGCCCGGACCTGAGGCTGGATAATGCCACAATGACTAGACTGCTAAAGAGGGTGAGGGTGGACTTGAGTGTTTGGGCCGTGTTGCTGAAGTCTCAGCCGCAGCTGGTAGTTACCGAGGAGGTATTTCGGTGGACACGGCTAACTGAGGAGTGGGTGGAATTGATGCGGGAGTGCGGGAAGGATGTTGTTTTCACCGATAATATGAGAAGGCATGTGGAGAGGCTACTGCGGAGTCGTAGTCAGGCGGCCTTGAAAGAGTTGGTGTTTTCGTTGGAAAGGAAGGAGAGGGATGGTGACGAGTCTGCACAAAGGCATTAACGGCTGCACGTAATGATCATTGCCGAAAAAGTGCATCGAGCACAATGCAAGAGATGGTTGCGTACTTACAAAAATCAACTCTTCCTCAGCCTGCGTCCAGCAGTTGCCTCGCGAGAAGAGTAGACTCCTTGAACAACGATGTGCGTATGTGAGTGAGCTTGCAACAGTCGTTGGGATCTCGCTTAGCATGGACCCACACACGGGCCAAAAAAAAATTACAAAACGTACAACAGCCGGGATTCCCCAATGGTCACCCACTTGAGTACTAATCGGCCGGTTCGCAGCTTAAGTACGGCTGAGCGGACGGGAAGCCCTGCATTCTGCGACCTATGGTCGTACGTGACAGAACAAGCTGTTAATTGCATTTATGATTCCCAGTCAACAAGCAGTCGTCCTGTCCACATGGACTCAGACATGAGCGCATCCGCGCCCATCTACACGATGTCTAGAATCTGCATGACCACCTACTTCTTCGTCGTAGCCGCGTGCGTCTGCGTTATAGTTAGGCTACGTGCGCGGACCGAAGCACCAAATTTCTTGAGCGGCGTCGCGGCGCTAACGCGGGACACGCCGCTCATTGTATCAAACGCAGACGACCAGGCGTGTGTCACGGTCCGGGGTTTGGCAGAGCAAAAGGCCAGATTTGCTTACAAGAGGTTGTTCGGGTTGCGAAGCAAACCTGTATAAGAATGCCATCTGAGGTGATTAGTCACGTGTCGTCATCGAGGTGATGGTGGTCAGCAAGGGCTGGAGGTCCGGGCGTGACACGTGGGAGAGCAGGCTGGGGGCACGGAGATAGCGAGGCTACTGAGAGACAAGTGTGTGATGGGAAGGATTCCGTGGAGTGATGACAAGGAACTTTTTTCCAGGCAGCTGCCAGCCTAGCATAGGTATATGTATAGCTGAGATACTAACTCGCCTTCGGAGTGGACAATCAAGAAGATAAGTCTAGATTCGGTCCTCATAGGTGCACACTGTTACCTAAAGCTACTTAGCGGCTCGGCAGGGTCCAGGATGCGGCCCGCTTTAGCCGCAACACGAGGATTGGGGGCTGTAAAGCGGCCGGGGATTCCAGAAACTGAAGTGCCAAGCTGCATAGCGATTCCTCCAGCCTTGGTGCCTGGTGCCTGGTGACGGGCACACTGTCTGTCGTACCACTTAGATTGTCCACGTGCTTTTCCTGCGATATTGGTTAATTTTTTTATAAAAGTGAAGGAAGCGCCAATGCAGGAGGAGCTGCATGTGGTACCGCTTCGTTCTATCATGGACTCACCAAACGTTGACCCGGGCGCAGAGCGCCTACCCGACTATCATGAACTGACCAGCCCGCGGCAGGCCAAACGAGACACCATCAGACTGAGAACACTAAGGGGAAAGCTCTATCTATTTAGCCTCGTCGGTGGCTATCTCGCTTTTGCAATTACCCCATGGGTCTTCCTCTGCCTCCTTGGCCGTGGACCCATCTACATGGGTCCGAAAGCTAGTGGTTACAACAAGGTCCGGCCAATGCGCGACGCTTCGTGGGTCTCAGATAAAGTCAGGACTGCTTCAATACTGGCCGCCATCGCTTCTGCGCTGACAATACCGACGGTTGCATCTGTTTGCACTTACGCTGCTGTGGCATTTACTCAGTACCACGCAAAGGGGCCGAAACTGTCGCTGAGGCAGACATTGGCACTTGCAAACCAGGAATGGATGAGCCCTCTCATGCCCGTTATTCTGTTGGTACCAACGCTCCGCCGCCAACACGGCAGTGGGTTCCTCTGGTTCGCGTGCTTCTTCACTGTGCTAGGTATGGCAACTGCTCACTTTTGCTTACATGGCGACGCTAACATGAACTACAAAGGCCTTGTAGTTTGGCCCGTTCAGCAAGGATTACTAGAGCCGGTAACTACCACGAGAGTTGCTTCCGAATACTCTTGGAATTATGAGTCAAATCGTTATTTGGTCGACATCCCGCACCTGTTGACCTCGGGCTATGACAGTAACTTAGATGTCGTCAGCCTACGTCAAGCCATGGAAACAGGCTCGCCTCAGACGTGCAATCCCCGACTTTGGTGGAACGGCACGGCAGACGATCATGCCAATTGGCAGCAAAGATGTACCGGCAACTCTGGGTTTAGTAGTTTGTTCGAGGATCGTAACGACGGATCCGTTCAAGAGCACTTTTGGGACCCATCACAGGTCTTCATGGCTGAAATTCCGTTCGGATACAACACGGGATTCAAGCGGGCGTACATACCTCGCTTCAACACGAGCATTGACTACGAGAACATAACTATGAGCGACACTGCACCCGACGGCTGCTTCACGGACGAGGACGACTCCAATTTCATCAAGTTCGGCTACGATTACGTGGACGAAGAGAATTCTCGTCTCGACTGGCATATCCGGACTTGTATGTCCAGCAGTGCCTTGAAAACGCCGATAATGGACGGCACGAGGGACCGCCAGGACTTCGAAGAGGTCTTTTACCTCAATATCAGCACAGCCATAGATTTGATGGAGTACCACACTTCGAACATTTTCAAGGTCGGAGCCCGGACGACCATCGGCTACTTCGAGCTTCCGAACAACTACAACAACGGCACCCACGGGCCGCTGCTAGACAAATTCCCCTCAATACCAGACGACGACGACGACGACGACGATAGCACCATCGGTGGCTCTTACTAGTTCGTCTCCCTCCCTCCCCCCTTTCCCCCCACAAACAACCGCTCACCCCCACCACCCC
>JAJNLL010000146.1:0-12472 GCA_023089105.1 Lasiodiplodia citricola | reverse complement strand
GGAGGGGGGAGGGGGGGAGGAGGAAGGAGGGGAGGAGGAAGAGGATGATGGGGAGGATGATGTTGATGATGGGGGTGAGGGGAATGGGGCGTTGGCGGCTGGGCTCTTTGATTCCGAGGAGCGGGAGGTGGGGGAGGAGGAGGTGGTGGTGGTGGTGGCGGTGGGAGAAGAGTCGTCCCAGGGCGGGGGCAGCGGAGGCACGAGTGTGGGGCGCAGCTGGTATGCGGCGCAGATGTGGAACTCGCCCCAGATCAGGCCGCGGCGGGCGATGCGGTCGAAGGCGTTGATGCCGCCGCGCAGGCGGATGAGCTCAAGGGCGCCGCGGAGATGGGAGAGGGCGAGGGCGGGGTCGTCGGTGAACATGGCCTGGATCCGAGAGCGTCAGTGGTCATTCAGTTACCTAAGAAGAGGGGGGGTGAGCGCACTTCGCTGCAGCCCGCGCAGATGATGGCAAAAACGTAGGCTCCGGATATTTCGGATGGCTTCGTCTTTGCTGTGGGAAGCCTCTCCCTGATAGACCTTAGAAGCTCTTGCTTCGCTCTCAGATTGTTTGCTCTCCGTTCTGGGGGAGGGTCGGGGTTGAAGGTGATGTGCAGACGCGAGAATCCAGCGAGAAACGACAGGAGGCAGGTTTCGTCTGAGCAGATCATGTCCCATTGTGTGTTACTGCGCCTTGCAGTTACTGCCTGTCCCGGGTCCTGGTTCCGAAGCCATCTGTCTTTTGCGTCCAGTTAGCGCGACTGCAGCAAGCGACATCAGCTGAGCATACCGTCAGCGAGTGGTATGCAACCCGGGTATTCGGCGAAGTCTGGTTGTGGTTTTAGCGGGTGGTCCCGATTAATGGCGCGCTACTTACACTCTACGACTAGTTCATGCACCCCCGGAATTGTTTTCACGGGTAGCGAGTCGAATGGATCGACACTTGCAAAGCTCGCATCCTGCAACGGACTTGATATACGTTTGGTGACCTCCAAGGCCTGACGTCTTTTAGCTTCGTGTGAAGCATGCATAATGTGAGCGCGAATCCTGCGTTTCTCCGATTGGCTCTTCTTTGTCGTGACATCTACAAATAGTAGAGCTGAGGGCGACTCTTCTCGAGATGCAAATGTCGGCGGCGCCCCCCGGGTGAACAAGGCATCGTGCCGGTCAAAAATGATCAGTGGGTCAGAGGGGTCTGTGGGAGACATGTTTGTGTTGTTGCGGCTTACAAACAAGTAAGCGCCAGGGTTTTAACTATTTTCTAGAAGTCCAGGGTTTGTGGCGAAGTCGAGTCGAATGCAGCGTGGGGGCGGAAAGTAAGCTGCTGACGTGCAGCCAATCCATGTCATCCGCTTCCCGAAAGGCAGGAGGCGGGGCCAGCCGGATCTTGTACCCGCACTGAGCTGCTGCCTGTGCGCTACTCAGGGCCGTTTGTGGACAACGTTTAGGGCTCGTCCCTGGATTTACACGAAGCCAAGACCCGCCTAAACGATTAGCCTGCCGTTGGGCATTCGGCATCGCTTGCTATACGCGTTTTCCTCGCCAGCTATAAATACTAGCGTTAAACGGCCCTTTACGAAGACTACGCGCTAGAGTATAACGAGCGCCTACTCCACCTATAGCCTTGTTACCGGCTTCCCTACTCTAGATACTCTTATGAAAATTTCCTTACCGCCCATGCCGTCTTCTGCGCCCAATCCCTTCACTACGTCGCCGTCCGTACCACTACGCCTACGAGGAGGCGCCTGCAATCTAGAACCTGTCATCTTTCAACATGCCAGCACGTCGTACAACGCTACTGAGCTGGCTGCCGCCCTGTGTTTACACCGCCAATGGCACCTCCCTACTCGAGTTGTTCGACCACACGCTTACCGCGCTATGCAGCTCTTCAGCTTCACACCCGACAGCGGGACCAGGCACGGCAGGGGAAACTTTCCTCGTGCAGGTGTTCTTCGGATGGTTGGGGCTGCTGGTCCCGTGATATTTGTTGATGCTGTCTTTTTTCCGTGTCGTTTACGTCAATATTTTGTGCCGTCATTATCCAGCATGCGGCACATTCCGTCGACTGTTTCGATGATAGCTGGTTCAATTTACTTGAAAGGTATAGATTTCTATCTCTCATACGTGTAGACGCACAGCGCGTTGCACAAACTGAAACCTTTGCTTTTTCGCGGCTTATCGAAATTATAAGCATCGTAAAACAGGTTTCGGAGACGCCTCCCCCGCCTTATCTGTGCGGCTGAACTTGTCCAAACCATGAGAACCGTGATCACGCTGCAGCATTCTTGCATGCGGATGACCAAATGTGAAAAGCTAGATTGATTTGAGTTGTACCGAGACTCAATCAACCCGATATTTGGGTGGCCTCGTTCCCGGCCTTGCGGATCATTGAACGCGCCGCCTACTTTCAATCCCGGTATGAAGCTAATCTACAATCGAGAAAATGTCTCACCCTAAGCCAGGTTCCCGTGCGGCTCAAACTATCGAGTCGGTGGACCAAGGGGTATCTTCAACTACCAGATCATCCGATCTCTCTCCAAGTATGTCACCCCACCCACCTACGAGCCACACCACAAAAGTCGTTTCAGCCTCATACTGAAACTTCCTCTCTACGTGTGATCTCAAGAAACCACAACAATCTGAAATCACAGAAAAATAGTGCATTTCAACACCTGACGAAAGCGCTCGAGACTGCTCGAGATGCGGACACATAAATACATTTCAAACTGAAGACACAATGACAAGCGTCACATGATAAGGCCAGGTAATGCAGATGATGAGCTTCCTCGGGACCAGATGTTCGGGTTTCTTCTGCGTCGACAATTCGTCGCCGGGCGCCGGACCTACCCCTTAGGTAGAGGCCTAGTACCCGTGGTCCTGACGCAAAATCATCGACGCCCAAGTCCTGTCTTTATTCTCGTCGCCCTTGCCGGTGTTAGCCGACTCCTCTTCCGCTCCTACGTGCGTGCTCAGCGACCCAGCATCGGCAGCTTTCGGCTTCTTAGCTACCACGTCTTCATTACCGCTTCCGAGTTCAGCCTGGGATGCGGAACGCTTCGCGGCTTTCTCTGCTGAAGTATTGGCCCCATTCTGAAGTAGTATCTGAACCAATTTCTCGTTCGGATTATAGGCGGCCTTAGCAGCCTCAAGGGCATTGCCGTACTTTCCGCCCTGAGCGTTGATATTAGCACCCTTGTCGAGAAGCACCTGGACTATCTTCTCGTGACCATGACATGAAGCAGCTATGAGAGCATTGTCGAAGTAACCGCCCTGAGCGTTGACGTCGGCGCCCTTATCGAGAAGTATCTGAAATATCTTCTCGTAACCCCACCACGAAGCAGCCTGGAGAGCATTGCCATAATATCCACCCTGAATGTTGACGTCGGCACCCTTATCGAGGAGCATCTGGGCTATCTTCTCGTAACCCTGGTCTGAAGCAATATAGAGAGAAGTGCTATAGTGGTAGTCCTGAGCGTTGACGTCGGCGCCCTTGTCTAGAAGTATCTGGACTACACTCTCGTTACCTTTATATGAAGCGGCGTTGATAGCATTGCTGAATCTACCGCCCCAAGCGTTGACGTCGGCACCCTTATCGAGGAGTAGCTGAACTACCTTATCGTGACTGTAGTATGAAGCAGCCTGGAGAGCATTGCCGTAGGGATCTCCCTTAGCGTTGACGTCGGCGCCACTTTCAAGGAGTATCTGAACCACCTTCTCGTGGCCATTGTGTGAAGCAAAGTAGAGAGGGTCATCGCGTTTTCCACCCGGGCCGTTGACGTTGTCGGCTTTGCCTATCTCGAGCAGCAGCCTGACTACCTCCTCATGCCCTTTCCCTGCCGCCCACGAAAGCGCTGTCCGTCCATCTTTGTCCTTCGAGTCGATGTCGACCTTGTCTGTCTCGAGCAGAAGCCTGGCTACCACCTCGTGCCCTTTCTCTACCGCCCACGAAAGTGCCGTCCGTCCATTATTGTCCTTCAAGTTAATGTCGAACTTTCCTGTCTTTAGTAGAAAAGAGACTGTTCTCTTGCATCCAAACTCCGCTGAGTGCAAAAGCAGGCCTCTATTTCTTGAAAATTTGAAATCACGCCCAGGAGCCTTTTGGCTCCATTCTTCATCAAACTTACTAGCGTCCGCTTTGTAAGATTCAATTGTGGGAGCGTGGTCCATCACAAGGCTTTCTAGGAACCTCTCAATAGCTTCCTTGCTCCTAGTTGCCATAGCTGCGAAAAGAGGACATCCATAACGTTCATTCTCCACTTCGAGGCAGGAGGCGGCGGATGGATGGACTCCAATAAGGTTTGGCATGTTGTGTTCTCCCAGTAAATATAGAAGACTTGCATCTGCCGAGTGTCTGCGTACCTCATGTTTTTCAAGCAGATTATCAACCCTAATCCAATGAGGGAGCTGGAAGTTTTCGAGAAAGTGCGCTTGTGTGATACGACTTCCTTCTGCCGCGTTTGCATGATATAGCACATTTTGCACGGCATACTCTAGGAAAGGGAATGACTCAGAAGCTGACTTGCGAAAGTCTGAGGCTTCCCGTGATGAAGCCTTAGGAAGGTCGTCGGGGATGTTCAATGGGGTAAAAACATCCACACTCAGATAGTCATGGCAGCACTGCTTCAGCCGCTGGTGGCTTTGTCCCTGAAGGTTGCCTCCAAGATCAGGCCAGATGTTTCTGAGACCGTCTTCTTTCAGAAGAAAGTCCCGTACCGACTCGTGGATGAACTGGACTTTTTGAAACTTCGATTTCGTGATCTCGGCCAGCCCCTTGGATGAGTCGAGGATGAACCTCTTCATCACGTCTCTTGTAATCTCGTCGGGATCCCATATCGATACTGCCTCTGCTTCGATTCCAGAAAGGATGGCGAAGTACAGTTGTTCAGGGCTCAGCGGCTGCTTGGCGAAAAGCACCCACTGAATACACAGTAGCAGCTCATCTCTGTTGTGCAAGTCGCGTGTCAGGATGTCGCGAAACAGTTCGTGCAGCTCGCTGGGAATCTTTTCCAGCCTCTTTCGAAGTGCGTGCATCCGGCCTCTATCGTGTTCTTTGTTCAAGATCTCCACGACGAGAACCACCCACATGAAGACTCCTGAGGCCTTTTCCTGAATCTCGCCTCTAATCTGCTGCGCAAGCTTGCTCTTCCCAATCTTTAACTCGGTCTCGAGATAGTTGATGATGTCCTGAGTGTGCCCTTCTTGACCTTCCAGTACTAGGTCCAGCCCCTTCCGGATTGTGATGTGAGGATAGTGTCTGCTGGAAAAGCATACTTGGAAATGGATTCCAGATGAGGAAGTGAGCTCTCCAACGTGTTCAAAAAACGATATCATATCGCGTATCTGCGCTTCTTCGCATTCGTCTAGCGCATCGATGAAACAGACAACCCTAGTCTCTCCTAGACTCTGTATCACATGGTCTAATAGCATCTTGAGTGATTCGATGGTCCAGAAATGGTCTGTGATATTGCTCGCCATTGAGAGACCGAGCGAGTCAAAAACACACTGGAGAGCGGGAAGCCGTTCGAGGAGCTGTAATAGAAGCGATCTGTACGTTCCGATTGTTGATTTCTCGATATCTTCGCCTCGAGCGTTGAAGAAGAAAGACATTACGATCGTGTCCTTCATCGTCTTTCGGGCATTGGCGAAAGCGAATTTTATCAACGTAGATTTTCCTGTACCTGGTTTGCCCTTGATCCACAAAAACCCGTGGTGTTCGCTCAGCTTGGTCGCGTTAAGCCAGTCGCGATACTCGGACTTGCGTAGCAGCCATTTGCACGTCTTGCCATGCGCGTTTTTTATGGTCATCTGGCGCGCATCAATTTGGTCAAACCTCAACGAGTCCAAGAGTGTTTGTTTCTGTCCATCACTCAGTGACTGAACTCTGTTGCTCAAAGACCTTTCGATCTCCTGATCAAGCCGACCTTTTGCTTCTTCCTGTCCCTCTCCGTACATAGGCAACATATGAATGCCAAAAATGCCCAGCAGACAATATACTGCGTCCTCTTCTCGTTTTGTTGTTCTTCCTTCTGCCCAAATAAACCTCTCGTCCATAGTGAATTGGGACATTGATGCTCCTCGGAGAGCGTCGATGGCAACTCCTGTTCTTTCGTGGATAGTTTGCTCCATTGAGCTTTTGCTGCCAAGGTGTATCCATTCGCGAGAGAAGAACTCGACAGATGCTGGTGCGATAAGCTCTTGAAGGGTCCAGCCTCGCGTAAACCATCTGCTTCCCCTGAACTCCGACTTCCATCTCTGTAAGTCGTCCTCATCTCTATCAGACGGACCACGTGAGACGTCAGACAGATACACATAGCATCTCTCCGCCTTCTGGTACCAGCGAAACATCGAGATGATTGCTTCCGATAGCTCCGCGCTGCTTGACTTGTCGATGCAGCAGGTGTCTATCCAGGAATATCGGAGGCCGTCTCTTGCGGCTTGATCTGCACAGAAGCGAACCTTGCGGTAGCCGGGTTTGCTTTCGCCTCGGCCACTCATGAGGTCTTTGAAAGAGACCTCATCGCTGTCTTCCCCCCATGTGTGCGAGAGGATCGCATAGCTTGGAACGTTGTCGCCTAGGCGTTCAACAAGGCTGAGATTGCCGTCGCCGTCGAGATGCAAAAGACGCATCGAGATGGGTCTATTGGATAGAAATAGGAAGAGATATTGATGAAGGAAATCAGACAAGACTTGTGTGGATCGAGTAGTTGATGGGCTGTACTGAAGGCGGCTGCACAGGTTGATGGAAAGCAGTCAAGACGATCAAGCTGGCCAAGATGAGCTGCGCTGCAGGCTGACATCACGTGGGCAGCCGCATCTGTTCCGAGGCTGAATAATCCGTATTTGTGGGGCTTATTATCCGAAAGAAGCCCCATGTACGGATAGCTAGTCTCCTTTAACACTGCGAGCTACACATGCTTCAAGTTTTGATTTTCTCCGTCGCCGCTACATATTTTGCCATCCCTCTCATCCCAGTAATCAAGATTGTGGCAGCTAGTCTCCAGAGCGTTACCTCTGCAGCAAGGATAGAGCAAGATCAGAGCCCCCTGGCGTTGGCTACAGATGACTAAAACTACGATCGAGACAAAGCATACACGAACAACCTAAGCTACCAGGTATTGATTAGGGGAAATTGAGCTTATGCTTGTCGGTACCCTCAACTCTCAGTTTTTACTTTACTCGCGAAATAACCACTTTTCAAACTGCGCCGTATCCAAACCCTTCGGTATCATCCCCCTTGTCGTCTTCCATTTCATGGAACACAGCCCAAAGCTACCATGATTTGCTGGCTTCAACGCAAGAGACTTCATTCTCTGTGTCTCGGGGCTATCTTCACCTTCACCAATAACCCTGAGTTTGTACGCTCTCTCCGCGAAGACGCTCGCCCGGGCCTGATCTCCATGTGTGATACTCATTTGGAAAGCGTCATAGTAGAGCCTGGCACCGAGTACTGAAGCACACCCATCATACTCCTCTTCCAAGGCCTGAAGTAGTAAGTGGCAGTTGTTCAGACTCTCCTTCGGTCGATACATCATGCATGAGGGATCCCCTATGGCTTCGTCGAGGCTTTGGATTAGCAGACGACGGGTATCGCTGGCTTGGAGCTCGGAACGTGGACGAGAGCATCCGCGGCAGTTGCACTCGAAACCGAATGATTCCTTCAGGAACGCCCGTCGTATAGCAGATGTTCCTCCTTGATCATACGGGATTGTGATCTCCTCGCCGGCTTTGATCGGTCGGATTGCGTGGATGGTTTCGTGTTCGGCATTACTGTTCCAACTGTTGTGAGAGTTGGGGACACAGCTGTGGTTGATGAGGCAGATCGTGGGGTAGATCCCGCCTATGGGTGAGCCTGATCCGCAAGGCAGAGCGTTCGTCTTGACAATGCCGCTGAATGGGTGCCTTCCCGGGAAGTTGTTGTGGAGGGACAGGAATTGTCGTTGCGATGCTTTGCATAACGCCTTTAGCTTTGTTGCAAGGACTTGTTCCAACTCAATGGGTGGCATGCTTTCAACTGTGAGGAGGGGCTTTTCGTAAAGGATCCGGGTGCCTTTGGATATATCGAAGCGAGCGATGAGACCTCTACCTTTTCCCGGGATGTCCTTGATTTCAAAAAGCGGGATGTCAAGCTCTTTGATGGGATCAGTGCCGTTGAGGAAAGATGCGATGCTAGTGTGGATCTCTGGCTCATCGGGCTACAAATAAATCATCAGCCATTGTTGAGTAGTAGGAATAACCAATCTATGAGGGCGTGGCGAACCTCCTCATAGGACCTCATCGACTCGTTGACTTCATCCCAGTCGTATTCGCCATACTGGTCGAAGCACTCGTTCCAGAATTTGACACGAGAGCCGAAGTGAACCTTCGCAATACGTGTGACAGTGTTGATATAGCTTTCTACTCCTGTGGTAGATGCGATAGAGCCTGAAATCTTCGAGCTGAAACGTAGGAACTTGTGGCCCTCAAAGGGCAGTAGAGGGTGTTCCCCAGCCTTGAATTCGATGTAGTTCGGTTTAACTTCAACCTGGACATCATCTTTGTAGTGGTCCTTGATGAAACGGATGAAACGATCCCAGTTGTGTCTATCAACGACTCCTTTGGATAGACAAGGGACCATGTCGAAGCCGGCGTCGATCCCCATGGCTGCACTTTACGATTGGAATCACGGGAGAAGTGAAAGCAGATATGCTGGAAAATTAATTTAAGGTGAAAGCGTGCTCTATTTATGCATCATACAATAGGAGGGGGTTCGCCAGAAGATGCGGTGGGACCTCATTAGCTTGGCGTGCGGGGCATGTGTGTTGTGTAACGATCAAAATTATTGGAGACCAATAAGAAGATGACACAATTCAATAAATCGCCTTGGAACTTAGAGTTTGCGCAGGGTCACTTAACTGCTATCTACAGCTAATAAAATCAACGCTTGCGACGCTCCTGGGTGTTACCCTTACAATAACTTCGTCTGCAAGGGCGGCAAATTGAGCATGTTGCAGCAAGATTCTTGTAATTTTAGGCCAAGATATGGTATTACGCGTAGGTAATACACAACCTCATACGTTCCTTGGGCTGCCAAGCACTTCAGAGCCCTCACCTCAGATCTGCAGACTTTTATCTCCATCGAATATTTAGTCAAAGATACATATAGAGAAATTATATTGGAAAAGCTCATCGACTACGCCTTTCACATCACCTTCATCATTGTGTGGAAAGCGAGGTCCTCGAAAGGGGTAATCTGAGATCTCTTATGGAACTAAGTATTTGGGTGCCTGGTACTCTCCTTGGTCTCTATAATGTTCTCAGTATCTGTATTTCTTTTCCCTTATCCTCTGCAGTTCGTATCCGCTATAGATACTGATTTATATATTGGTATTTGTCCAGATCCCTTGCTCCCGCCATAACTAATGGTTCAAACAAGCAATTCTCAGAAAGGATCTTCTAAACTTTAACCTCGACAACGCCTTCGTTCCCGTCGGCTCCTATCGGATCGTGCCGCCAATCCCGCGCCGCCATCGCCGCCCCCACATCCTCAACCGCGCCACCAACACACTCCCAGCCAACCAGCTTGAGTGTGGGGCAGCATGGGTGTACCAAGCTACCAGGCTGCAACTCCTTATATTTGTACGTCGACGCATGTGCACCAAGTTAAGTGGCACTATGTCGTCCTATCTGCCCTGCATGCCCTATGATCGTTCGCACCCGTCACTCGTCCAGCCTATCGCCGGCATGTTCTCTTTTGCTAATGCGCTCCTGTATGGTCGCTAGCGACTCTGCGGCGGCCCTGTGTCTGGATATGTAGGCCCCCATGAATTAGGCAAACATGCACGCGCCGGGATGCAGATAGGCGCCTATCTGTGGCTGAAGTTTAAATTTTACAGCGCTGCTTCTATGGTTTGAGGAGCAGAAGGATTCATCGGGATCAGAAACATTATTTGACTGATCTCCCCCGTTGACGGAAAGCTTATCTTTCGTTGTTCTTGTCCACCCTCCGTTCATTCCTTTCGCCCAACCGTTCACCACGATGAACCATTCAAGTCATCAGTACTCACTCCGGCAAAGCGGCGAGACTATGGCGCAAGAGGAGTTGATAGAGCTGATGCCTTATGAAATGTATTGCCGGCATAGAATTCGACGTTGCTGTATGATATTGACTATCGTTAGGAGCTCACGGAGATCCGAAGAAGGCCCCGAAAGCGTTGCAAACAGTCCTCTCGTCACATCCACTGGTGGTAAACCAAATAAGAAGCCAAAAAGTCATAAACCTATCAATAAAAGGGCTTCCAGCAAAACAGTATGGCCATTCAAGCGGTGGTTCAAGAAGACGGGACTTTCGGGATGGAGAGGCGGCGTGGCTATTAACGTCGGCGTTGCTTCCGTCATCTTGATACTCAATACTGCTTTCCTTATCATGGCGGTCACTCAGTATGGCTCGAAAGAGGGACCAGTCGGGACGCTATTTGAAGGCGATTGCTCACAAGTGGAATCGCTCGCCCTCGTCAGCCATTTGATAATCAACATCTTGAGCACACTGCTCCTTAGCGCCAGCAACTACACCATGCAGGTACTAGCAGCGCCGACACGACGGGAAGTCGATGCAGCGCATGCCAAGAGCCGGTATCTTCGAATCGGAATCCAGGACCTGCGAAACTTCAAGTTTCTTCCTACATCAAGGATCGTATTGTGGTCATTTTTGGTTCTTTCGTCACTACCACTCCATTTGATGTATGTGAAGAATCTCTAGATTTACAACAAATACACCGAGCTAACGAAGCAAGAACAGGTACAACGCTGCAATCTTTTCTCGGTTAGGTAGCAGTGAGTATGCAATTTCTGTCGTCACACCGGGCTTTTTGCAAGGCAATGAAATCGGATGGCCTGTCATTGAGACCCTAAACTACAGCTTAAGCGACTCAATCTTTCTTGACACAGGGCTTGTTCTCAACGAAAGCGAATACAAAAGACTTATTCTCCACACGAGCGAGTACCAAGACTTGACCAGCGAATGGAATCAAGTGCTCAATGAATCAGACGTTGAGCTCGTCCACTATCTACAGATACAAGCCTCTAAAGGAAAGCTCCAGCGCAAAAGCCAGGCGGACTGCATCAAATCTTACAGTAATCCAATTCAAAGCAAATTTCGGAATATCGTCGCCGTCTCCGAAGCCGTTGAAACAGAGGGCCATTCGTTATTGTGGCTGGAAAAAACAACGCCCTTATCAGATAACGCCACTGATTGGACATGCAAATACACCTGGGGAGGGCTCAACATAACCACGGGGGAAGCTACCTGTAACTCCGAAGACGCCATCAGCAACTCGACTAACTGGGCCATTGCTTATCACCATAGGCAACCGTTCAATACCACTCATTGGTCAATCTGGAGTTATCCAATCTCTTACTGCCTCATTGAACCGGGCCCGCCGGATCCATGCGCCCTGAGCTACGACAGATGGCTACTAATCGTCGTCATTGTAGCTAATGCGGTCAAAATTGCTCTTATGGTAATCACACTCAAGACCATCCGAGGTCCTACACTAGTCACTCTTGGGGATGGCCTGTCATCATTCTTAGAGAGACCCGACCCAAACACAGAAGGAATGTGTCTTTTCACAGAGAAGGATTTCCACGGAGACTATTTCAGGTCAACAGGAGACACGAGAAAGCCTTGGGTAGCAAAAGCGAAAACCTACACCAAAAAAGACTACTGTGCCCGCAAATTCTCCTCCCCATCCGAACTAGAATGGTTCATCAGCATCACCATGTAAGCCCCCCAGCCCACCCCCTCTCTCCCCACTAACCAACCACCCCCCACCCAGCTACTTCTTCTTCACCGTCGGCGCCTCCGTCAAAATCATGCTCACCCACGGCCTCACCCCCTCATCCCTCCTCACCCTCACCCAAAACACCCTCTCCCCACAATCCCTAACCATGGGCCGCACGCTCCCTACCACCGCCCTCGCCATCATCGCCAACACCCCACAACTCCTGCTGTCCCTCGCCTACCTCCTCTCCAACCGCCTCGTCACCGCCCTCGCCCTCTCCCGCGAATGGTCCGCCTACGCCACCGGCGCACACAAACCCCTCCGCACAACCCACCCCCGCGGCCAGCAGCGCTCGATATACTGGCTGCAGATACCGTACCGCTTCGCCCTGCCCCTCCTCGCGGCGTCCGCGCTGCTGCACTATCTTACGTCGCAAGCGCTGTTCTTCGCTGAGATCAGGGTTTTCGCGAACACCGGGGGCGGAGACGGCGGCGGAGGACGAGGAGGGGGGGACGGTCGGCCCGCCGTCGCGGCAGATGTCGCGGGGCTGGGGTCGTCGAATGCGGCGATGCTGGCGCTGGCGGTGTGCGCGACGGGGCTGATTGTGGTGAGTATGGGGATCGGGTGGCGCGTGAATAGGACGGGGATGCCGCCGGTGAGGTTTTGCAGCGCGGTTGTGGCGGCGGCGTGTCAGCGGCCGGGGGGTGGGGAGGAGAGGGCCGGGGAGGGGGCGGTGC
>JAJNLL010000145.1:0-12942 GCA_023089105.1 Lasiodiplodia citricola | reverse complement strand
CGGAGAGGAAGGGGTGGGGGAGGGGACGGGGAGCGCGCCTGCGGCTCGAGTTGGCGCGGGGGATGGAGATTCTGAGGGTGGGGGGAGGGTGAGCGGGGTCGGACATGGTGTGAAGATTGGGGATGATGGCGGGTTGTGTGTGTGTGGTTAGCGGGGGTGTGATACACGCTGCTGCGGATATCCGGCGGAGTACTCGGATTCCGCTTGAATTTGTATGGGGATGCGTCTTGTTGTTGTACATAACAATGGACATTGTTGACAGACGCTGGACAATGGAGATGCAGATGCGTGGGTTCAGGCAAATTTGTACAATGCATTGTTGTTGAGCAAATCGCAATACGGTACTAAAAGTTGCTTACACAATGTACTTATGAAAGAAAGTCACCAATAATGTCGACTTCACGAGATAAATTGAAGGAGAAACAGAGAGACTGAGCGGTCTGCATCCTACAGAAAATAAAACAAAAACACATTCATCATTCGTAACCTACCTCCGCGCTGACCTCGATCAAGCAAGCCTGATGTATTTGCACTCCCACGTAAATTCACCGCGAATAATTACATCTTCTCTGAACCTCCCAACCGCAACCCTTTCATAAAAGCCATTCTCGAGCGGGTACACTAGCATCATGTTCCACGTACTGTATCTCAGCGTCCCTGAACCACTGTAGGGTGGGCCACATGAGAGAAAGAGGAGTCGAGCGTCTTTGTAAAGCAACACATTTTTCGCATAATCGAAGAGTACACCAACATAGTGTTTCGGCTCCATTGCGGCATATCGCCTGTTATCATCCTTTACGATGGCTAAAGCGGTCACAGGCCGTTCGACTTCACCTCTGATGCCATTGTGCTTCGAAAATTGTAACGTCTCCAAATCGCACATCACGCCATTCCCTGTCGTCATGAAACCGGGGAATTTCAGTGAAGATTCGTGGAGCTGGCTCTCAGAAAAGAAGTCCCGGACTGATAGAGAAAACGTGAAGAAGCAAAGAGCATTCTGGGGGGTCAGAGCAAATCTTTCCATATGCTCGAATTCAAGTTTCATCGCCATTATGACCCGCTCTTCCAACTGATGCGGCTGGATGTGATGATCGAGAAAGCAAGACAGGCGTTTTGATACATAACAGCTCGCACTTGCAGATTGGTCGCGGAACCATGATTTGAACGGCCATATCGGACAGCCATTATGGGCCAATGCTAAGTTGTCTCTGACTGCAGTCCATGATTGCATGAGCTCAGTGGGCGTTGGTGGGCAAGAATCGATTTGGATAGGTGAGTCCTGCAAAATTGACTGCCACTGGCCCAGAGCGTCTCTTATCTTACATTCTTCCAGGTCAACGGGCAGCTCTGGCTGCTCTCCAACCTTCTCAAACAGAGTACGAACCATGCCGCAAATCAAGATTATTCCCGCACGAAAGAGATCCAGGACGAAGAGCTGCAGGTCGAAGAGCTCCATTCTTTCAAAGGGAATGCTCAGATAATGCAGGTTTTTTTCCTCTGTTGACTCCCAAGAACTGTCTGCATGAAGCCACAGTTCACTACCTGGGTTCTCTCGGAGCATGAATCGTGGGAGGAGGTGCAGGTGGCTGTTTGCTTGATTCTCCAGGGTATCTACCGGGAGAATGCCTCCTGGCTTCAGTAATGCAAAATGCTGTATCCATGAGTCTGTTGACAATGGCTCATTTCGAGGTACGAAGAACCCGACCTGTCCTCTCCACGCAGCCCAAGACCATGTGGGAGGTTGCAGGATCCTGCGCAGTTCGTTCTCAAAGTGATGGGCCCCCACAAGCTCAACAGAATCATCTTGCTCTTTTGGTTCAGTTCCAAACCGCATGAGTATCTTTGGAAACAGCTTAAATATCGTTGGAAATCTCCGCTTAAGTGCCGTTCTCGGCACCCAAAGCAGAACGTGATGGAGTTGACTTTGAGGGAGGCCGAAGATGAAGTCAGTGGAAAACCGCCGAGACAATATTTGGGAAATTCCGTAGAAAGCATCCAGGATGTCGGTGTCGAAGGTCAGTCGCCGAACATTGTATATTGGCAGCAACGTGTCGTAAAGTGAGAGGAGGTGTTCGACGCGCGGTCCCGTAGACGACAGAGCTTTCCCAAATGAATAGAACAGGTCAGAATGACTCAGGCGAGTAGATTGCGCCGCTGGGTGCTCGTCCTCTCTTTTGTAACCTCCTGGGCACGTGAAATATGCTTGGGAGTCAGTCAGGTAGAGACATCTTCGCGAAAGAACTTCTTCTTGGAAAGTCCAGCCTCGGAGTGTGTACTCTGAATGTGACTTGAGTACTTCAAGCTCAGGAGCCCGAGCTGCTGCTTTTCTTCCATGGTCCAAGTCAACAATCGGGCAGATGCTGTCTCTGGAGTCTTCTCTCACGCCTGGCAGCCGCATGTTTCCATGCTCTGCAGAGAGCGCAATAATCGTGAAAACAGCTTTCCCGTATATCGCATCCATCTGTTGAATCTGTGCTTGCTTCTGCGCGTGGCTGTCCGGAAAGATACAGATGTAGTCGCACCAGAGGTATTGTTTGCCAAGGTCACGAACGAACTCGATGGCATCGCTGAGAACTGCCGGAAGCGGGACCGCGGAGGAAAATAATATCCCTGGAGCTTTCAGATCATCCTTGGTAAACCCATCCAGGTTGAAGTCTTCGCCTCCCCAGCGGCCATTAACGTAGCTGAGAGCCGCAAATTCGCATTCCGGTCCAGCATCCACAAGCATACCCTTCTCCACATCAATCAGTACCAAGTCAATGAGATCTTGACTGGCCAAATCAGTCGTGCTAGAGTGGTGATGCGTGGTTTCACATTCGTGGAGCCACCTCTTAATCTGTTCCCGGTTTAGTTTACTGCCGCTGCCATTGTGCGATCTGCCATCTGGAGGCAAATTAGGGAGAAAATTGATCCAGCCCTCAACGGTGTCTGACTCAACATCTTCAAAGACGATTGCGTATGTTTTAGAGGATTTGGAGATTGGCTTGAGGAAGACAAGGCTGTCTGAGGATGCCCGAGTTTTTAAGAGCTGAACAAGGACGAAATCGCAAAGCGGGCAATCCCTGCGCGCGTTGAAGCTCCTCAAACGGCCCAGATGGATGACATGGTTTCCATCGAACTGTTGGAGAATACATTTCTCGCAGCGGAGTCGAGTGGCCATATCGTGTGTTGGTCAGACACACGCCTGGTGATAAGGCTGAGCAATGAAAGCACGAAAATCGCACCGATATGCGGCTACCACGTGGGCCTCTAGATTTTTAAATAGCCAGTCATGGACAAGCCTGACTCGCGGCAGACATGCTGGTTGCTGCATCTAAGACGCACTTCTCGGCTAAACATCTCTTTTTGGAGTTGCCTGCATACTTCTCATCCAATGAACTAGCTCCATTCTGTGGACCAATGCAATTCTAATACTGTTCACATGCGCGGACTCAGATGAAGCGATGCGGGGCTAGCCGATTTACACTCATTGGCAAAGCTTACCGGCGGGGTGTCGTATTATCGCGACTGCTGATAGGTGCAATTGTGGACATTTGGAATGACTGTTCTCTTTCATTAGGCAAAACACAATCACGTTCCAAAAGGATTTCCCTTAATGTGGACAACATATTGATCTGTTAATCGAATTTTGGCCGACTATGGAACTCGAACTCCCTACCCGACGACGCTCCTCTAAACGTCCTGAACTTTATACACCAACTTGACCCCACTAACCTTGTCCTGCTTCATATCCTCCAACCCATCCAAGATCCCCTCCAGCCCACCCTCCCTTACCTCAGCCGGGTGCGGCTTGATCTTCCCCTGCGCCAACAGCTCGCCCGCGACCTTCCAAAACCTAGCCGCATACTCCAAGTCCTGCGGCTTCGCGGGCGTGACCTTATCATTCTGCCGATACTCCTGCCCGAACGCCGTATACGCCATCGTCACCTCGACCTCCACATCCTCCCGCGGAAAGCCGCCATCAAGGTACAACAACGCACTGTACTTGCCGCCCTTGCTCCCAAACGCCTCGGCGCAAATCGCCACGCTAGCCGGCAACGAGATACAATCAAACACATGCGCCAGCTTGTCCCCCGCCGCCTCACGTATACGCTTCCCGACCCCCGGCTCCCGATAATCAAACACCTGATCCGCACCGAGGCTCTTGACCAGCTCAAAGTTCCGCGGCGAGCACGTCGTCAGAACCGTGCAGCCGCTCAGCTTCGCAAACTGTATCGCCAGCGTCCCCGTCGCCGTACTGCCTCCATAAATCAGTACCGGAAACCCCCCCTTCTTCCCCTCCTCCGGCTGCTCCTCCGCCGTCGTCGTCGCGGGCCACGGCAACCCCAAACTCTGATACAACCCTTGCGCCACCGTCGTAATGCCCACCGGCATCGTCGCCGCGTCCACCATCGACACCCCCCGCGGCACCTTCATCGCCAGCGCCGCGCGCGCCACGATGTGCTCTGCGAAAGCCCCGTCCTCGGGGTTGCTCGCGTTGCAGCCGTGGGCGACGCCGGCGACGCGGTCGCCGACGGCGAAATCAGTGACGTTCGCGCCGACGCCGGTGACGATGCCGCTGTAGTCGCAGCCGGAGAGGAGGCCGGGCTCGCCGCGTAGGTCGATGGATTTCCAGTCGGTGGGGTTGAGGGCGACGTGCGAGACGGCGATGGCGAGGTGGTGGGGGCGGAGGGGGGGGAGGGGGCGGTCGGAGATGAGGGCGGCGTGGGAGCGGGAGAGGACGACGATGGCGCGTTGGGTTTTGGTGGTGGTGGTGGTGGTGGTGGCCATTTTTTGCGGTTTTCTTGGGAAGATTGAGGGATTGGGTTGATTGTGGGGGGAGGTCTGGTTCTGCTTCGGCGTGGTCAGTATTTATGCGGGGTAACGCTGACGGGGTATTAGAAATCAAACTGACCGTGAGGGAGTTCGAGGCACCAATTGGGTTGTTGATGGTAGGATGAGATGTAGAAGTTCTCGAGCGATTGGACTGACTTCAGCTGACAATGACGTCGAGGATCGTGATGGTGTTGCAAGTGAGGGGCCAATGACGATCTGCGCAGGGGTCTCGACGCTAGCTCCATCAGACAGCAATCTGACCCTATCGGATTTGACCCCGGACTTAACCTTCATGTATCTTATTCCCACAAAGCTTGGAATTGACAGCCAAGGTAACGTCAAATCAGACCTCATCCGGGAAGCCTAATGCAATGTGTTATGGAAGCATCAAAGGCACCTGGCGGAGCAGCCGGACAGCTACCACTCGATCCACCCTTGGAAACCTTAAGAAGACTCCACATCATGTGCTCATATTACACTGGCTTAGAATCATCTATAGCTAGACACTGATCACAAAAGGCCGAGCGTAAGCCCTAATTTCCCGAATAGGAAATATCATTAACATAGCTAAAGCTTCACGCAATGAACTGTAGGCGAAGAATAGCAGACTTAGCGGAAAGACACTTCTTGGTAGATATCAATACAAGATCACATCACTGAAAATGCCTGATGATCCATCATTTTGCCGCTCACTGTCTTGAATGGCATGTCTTCGTTCATCAACAATGCATGATGCGGTCTGACCTATCTACTTCACTGAAGCAGTAACACTTCTCCACTCCCACGCTGTCCAAGAACCATTCACTAAATTGATGCATTGTTAGAGAAGTAAGGACAGACAGCAACGTCCACTTAATCCCCAGCAGATTTGCTTCTTTCTCCTTAACTCGCACCGCACACACTTGCTTGCATCTGGCATGCAACGCCCGCACTCGAACGGCTTCACACCCATCAACAACCCGATGGACCAGACCCACGAGCCAGACGAGCATCTCTTCGACGAATACGACGACGACATGGACCTCTCGGGCCTGCCTGACGGCGACCTCCTCCACGACACTACCCACGATCCCGCCTGGGAGCCCGACTACGATTCCTACGAGCTCCCCGACGCCCCGCCCAGCTACGAGGAGGAGTCCACAAGCCACCATCGCCACCCCCAGGGCCCCACCCTCGCTCTGACTGATGATGACCCGCAGACGACCTCCTCCTACCCGCCCTTCTCCCCCAGCCCCTCGCAACCGCAACCAGTTCCGCAGCCGAGGGCCAGGCCGCGCCTCCGCCGCGTGCTCGCCCGCATCTCCTCGTCTTCCTCCCCGCCCCCCTCGCCCCCGTTGCCGCCCGTCACGACCTCCTCCTCCGCGCACTCGCCGCCCCGCCAAGGCGTCCACGACCGGACCTCCACCACCTCCAGCTCCAGTTCCGAGTCTCCCGACGGCGGCATCCCCCTCCCGCTGGACCCCACCGCCACCACCGTCCCCGCGCTCACCTGCCAGCACGCCGTCCCGCCGCCTCCCCCCGGCCACCCGATCCCCCCGCGCTGCCCGCCCTGCACCACCATCATGCACCGCGCCTACACGCTGCACATGAAGATGGAGTGGGACCTCACGCGGCTCGATCCAGACGCTTCTTCCACCGAGCGCAGCGCCGCGTGCCGTGCGTACTACCGCGCGAGGGCGGATGAGCAGAACTACCTGGACGAACAGGAAGAAAGCGGCGGTGGCGGTGGTCGAGCGGAGGAGGCGCTGCAGCGGGAGGCGGCAGCGAGGAGGCACAGGGGTGCGGAGAGGGCTGTGTTCTTCGAGGCGGGGACGCCGCTCGTGTCGAGGGGCAGGGCCGCCGGCGCGTTTAAGCGCGAGTCGAGGCAGTATGTGCCTGGACGCTGGGTAGGGGAGTGGGAGGACACGTCGGGGATGAGGCAGAGCTTTTCGGAGTACTATGATGTGATGGCGGATTATGATGAGGAGGCGATTGTGGACGATGATGATGATGAGGAGGAGGAGGAGTACTATGATGAGGATGATGACGAGAAGTGCGATGACGAGGATGACGATGAGGAGTACAAGTACTATGAGGACGAGGGCTATGCTGCGGGCATGGAGTAAGTGGATGGCAAGTGTGCCTTGATGGAAGGTAAGTGGCTTTCCATTTTCTCTGACATGATCCGAGATTAGCGAGAACGGGCGAGAAAAAGAGTTGATAGAGAGCGACATGTTCTTTGGTGGGCCAGAAAATGTACGACGCCGCACTGACTTGAGTGCTGGCTAAGGGCTCTGATACTCTTGTTAGGTCTGATTTGTTTGCCATAGCCCCCTCGCTTTGGAAATTAGCAGTTGTTTTCATAGACCTAACTTATCTTTGCGAATGGAAAAATTATCCCTGAATCCCAAATGACATCTTCAATCGTGACCATAACCTTAGTCGGAGGAGAAATGCGCATCTCCCAAAAACGTGATCATTACCTTAGCCAAAGGAGAAATGCATGCCTCCCGAAGAAGCCAAGCATCGAAGGCATCCTCTTCGGGCTTCGGCAACAGCGCTACCTATTGACACCAATTAGAGACATCGACCAGCAAACGAAGCGATTAACAGGCCGCACTAATTCCTGCTCATCGCCATTAATGCAACTCAGTCCCTCGCACATATACATTTTTCTCACCGCAGCCGTCGCCGTGGTGGTGATGCCGAGACGCAGCACGTCGCCAACTCACGGACGCGACGTCTCGCCAACACCCCTGCTCAAACCCAGCGCGCCTCAGCCGCACCACCAACCAAAACACCAACAGCCTACCTCCAAACGGCAAGAGCAAAATGCAGTCCTTAGCATTTTCCACCCCTTCTCCTTCTCTGACACATCTTGGCATTACTCGCATTGCCCGGTCGGGCCCCCAAATATTGTTCGCGCCGGCGCCAGTTGCCGACGCGCGGGTTTCTCAAGTGCTTCAAAACCATAGAACAGATTTAGCAGTGGAGCCACACACTTCATGCCGCCCCTTCGCGTGCAAGCCGGAAACGAGCGCCAAGAGGAATGCGTGCGGGTAAAGCGGGAGGGATCGCTCGCTCAAGCCTTTCGCGGCGGCTTCATAAGAGAAGCTTGACGTCCGGTTGGCTTTCTTGGTCATTCGCAACAACAAACCTTCACTCAACCAACGAGAGATCCGGAATCTCGAAAATCCCCAAACCGCCTACCTCCCTGCTCTGACTCCTGCTCTTGCCATCCACCGTCCCAGAAACCCAACCGAACGACAAACCCTTCCCGACAACTCGCCCACCATGCAACTCACCCCCCTCCTCTCCATCCTCATGGCCACCACCGCCACCCTCGCCACCCCGCTCTTCCCGCGCGCCAACCAGCAAGTCTCGGGCGCCGAAGTCACCGACACGACCTGCACCGACCCATCAGCGTACGTCTTCCCTTTTCTCCCCCTCTTTACCCCACCCTCCCACACCCCGCACCCAGCTAACCCCAGCCCTCAGCAACCTCGACACCCACGACACCAACGTCGCCATCCTCTCCATCTGTGGCGGCATCGCAGGGTCGATCCAAAAGTGCGGCGGCAGCCCGTCGAGCACGACGGGCGAGAGCGGTACGGCGCGCTTCGACCTCTCCACGACCGACGCGGGGGCGACGATCAACATCTCCAAGGGGCGGTGGGAGCGCTGCGTGAAAGCGGCGAGGCTGACGTGTCCGACGGGGACGTTTGAGAGTACTTGCGTCGGCGGCGCGACGAGTGGGGATGTCAAGTTTACGCTGTCGGAGGCGTAGATGGATGGAGTAGGAAGGTGGTGTACGATATGTGGGGGAGGAGAAAACGAAAAGGAAAAAAAGATAATTGGCGCGGCGCGATGAGAGGAGAGATTTCTTTCTTGTATTAACACAGGGAATCATTGATACAAAAGAGAAGGGGGAAGAAAAGAATAACAAGAGTTCAAAGCATTATCCCTCCCGTTCAATATTGTCTTTCAATTGACGAACCAAGAAATGAAGAGAAAAACATGACTTCCTGCACACGTAATAGTGCTCCCATCTTGTCTCGTGTTCACCATAAAAAGCATTGTCCGCAAAGCTCTTTCCCACCGTCGAAGAACAATATCACCGGCAAGTGAAAAACGGTCGAATCTAACCGGACTCAGCGGCACCCATGGCGGCCTCGGAGTCGTTCTGCTGAGGCCGGGGCCTGCTCAGGATCTCAATGTTCCCTGCGTATCGTTAGCAAGCGGACATCTCCCCAATTGTGGGAAGGAAAAGACGTACTCTGAGTGAGGTTCAGGCGCGAAGCCCTCTGGCCCTCGGCCGTCTCGTAGCTTTTCATCTTCGCGTCGGCCTCGAGGTGCAGGAGAGTGCTGCGGTTTTCCGGTCAGTCAGTCCAACTTGAAAATTGCCTCTCTCTCTCCCCAAATCATGCCATCATCCGTTCCAATCGCACACACATTCCCCATCCTCCCCACCACCCATCGCGCATCGCCAAAAAAAAAAAAAAAAGCCTCCCCATGAGAAAATAAAAACTCACCCCTTCGGCAGGTTCAGCAAGAAGTCTCTGCGCGCCCCCTCGTCGAAGCAGGCGACGTTGAACCAGCTCGTCTCGTTGGCCTCGCGGCGGCCGGTGCTGGTGCCCAGGCTGTATCTGACGTACTCGAGACCGCTCGGCGTCGTCGCCAGCTCGGGCTCGGCGCCCAGGCGGCCGATGATGGTCATCTTGGCGTACGGGGAGCGCGGCGTGCTGCTGAAGGCGCGACGGCCGCTGGCGAGCGACGCGCTGCGGAAAGCGGTGGTGCGGAAGACGTTCATTGTGCGCGAATTGGAAGCCGGATTCGGGCGGGAGGGAATGGAGAGCTTGGAGGTTGGAGGTTGAGGAAAAGTCGGTGGTTGGGCGCGAGAAAGCTCTGGCGATGAGGAAGGGAAGCGAGGGTTTGTCGCGAAACGCGCGCTTGCTGGCAGGTGGTGTTGAGCCCTAACGCGAGGGGAGCAAGCTAAAGCTTGCTGCAGCAGGTGCAAACACGCCAAATTTTGCTTGGCGCGACGACGCGACACGGCGCGTGGGCAGCGGGCGATTAGTCAGCGCCGCTGCCTGCCGAGTCAAGCCAGGGACCTGGCCGTCGGCGAGAACTGCCCGCTGCGATTGCGGCAGACCGGGCCCCGCCGATGACGCCCCGTCGGCCAGCTTACCCGCTTTCCAACAACTCTCGCTCTCTTTTTTTCCTCGTCCGGTCGTGCGAGGAGATGTTTTCCTCGGAGTCAGCTGGGAGAGTGCGTGTCGGTCTTACCGGACATTGTGGGCCGACATTGGACGTTTCCGCCGCGTGTCTGGAGGTGAGAAGACGGATGACGCCATGGGTTGTTGACGAAAGATGAGAGCTCCAGTGTTTCTCCTGCTTCATATTTAAGTCTGGCATCTTCACCAGGCCTATCGCTTTACACACTTACCTTAGTAACCCTGCTCTGTTCTCACGATAGCCGGTCCACCCCGCCGAGATTGCGGTCTAAAGGACTACTATAAGGGTCGTTGATCTCCCCAATCATCCACCTTGCTCTCCACCTCCTACTACCTATCTCACCACACATTCCCTCTGACTTTCTTCTGCTTCTGTATCACCTCCAATTCCACACCCAGCAAACTCCCACCATGCCTCTCGTCAAAATCGACATGATCAAGGGCGTCCGCTCGCCCGAGGAAATCAAGAAGCTAGCCGACATCGTCCAGGAGATCATGCTGGACAAGTTTGCCGCTCCCCCGCGTGACCGCTACCAGGTATCTACACCCACTCCCCAATTGCTCTCTCCACCATACCGTAACCTAACATCCCTCTCCCAGATCATCACCCAGCACGAGCCCTACGAGATGATCTGCGAAGACACCAACCTCGGCCTCACGCGCACCGACAAGCTCGTCTTCATCCAGATCTTCCAGCAGGGCCGCGACGCCGCCAAGAAGCAGGCCGTCTACGCCGCCCTGGCCGAGCGCCTCGACAAGGAGTGCGGCGTGCCCGGCTCCGACCTGATCGTCAGCGTCGCCGCTAACACGCGCGAGGACTGGAGCTTCGGTCTGGGAAGGGCCCAGTTCTTGACCGGGGAGCTGTGAAGAACGAAAAAGAAAGAAAGAAATGCTCGGGCCAGCGGAAAGTTTTTTTGTACAGAAATAGGGCGCTGGAAAGCATGAGTTACGAAATAGACGAATAGATCGATTTTAGACCGGAACGTGGATCGGGGACGACCTTCCGCTTGACCGCGGTGCTGTTATTGTTGGAGATGAGTTGTTAAATCCAGTTTCATGGAACTCTACTACCGGATGCGGCTCACCGAGAGAAGACAGCCTCACTTTGTGGAACGTACCGCCAGAGATGTGCCTTGCAGGATGCCGTGTCACAGAACAAAGAGACGTATTCCACTCCCCCAGGTACCGCACACACTGCCGGCGACCCACAGGAGCAAGGCAGATTCCGTCTTCTCCAATAGATCAATCACATGGGACTCTTGGAGCGACCACGTCGCAAAGGAAGTCAAGCTCAAACAAGCATAACCTAGTGGAGTCCCGCGGGCGCCGGCGCGACCCTTCAGAACCACCTATCCCAATTAGGCAAGCCGGCCCCCAAAACAACCAACAAACAACAAAACCCGCAAATCTGCCCTGTGTGCCTGGATGCCGCCGGAGGGATAATCGGCATATGACGCCATTCCCCCATTCTTCTCCACGTGCTTAGACCCTTTTTTTATCCGCCCCCAAAAACCCAGATCTCTCCACACAGCCCCCTCCGCGTGCTGCTCCCGCATACGGCATAGCGCTAAGCCCTGGGGAGGCTGATCTGACGCAAGCATAGCCACGCGCTTGCCTTACATCATACACACAGCCGTCTCGCTCGCCGCGCACACACCAGGCAGCAACGGCAACATGTGCCGAAAGAAGAAGGATGGTGTGAGCGATAGCCGCGGTGAGAGGATAGAGAGCGGCCGTAAGTACCTGCATGAGATGATGCACGCAAGCAAGTATGCGTTAGCCTCGGCTGAAGATCGGGGGGCGAGGGAGCAGAATGGCAAAGTCCGTTTTCTGTTGGAGGGAGAGGATGGGTTGCTAGAGGTCAGTGGAAGTTGACAGGCGCCAGACAGAAGAAAAAAGAACAACGGTGTCTTCAAGCAGTTCATCGATATCGGTGGCGAAAAGCAAGCCATGGGACGCTCTTACCACGTTTACGCGTATTCGAGAATGCGATTACGGCCGCCCTGTTCCTCACAGCTCTACGTCCTTCGCCACGTTCAACCAGGGCCTTGCGATCGAGAGATATGCAACCCACCTTCTACTCGACACGAAAAGCGCGCAAAGCGTTTCTACTCGAAAAAGAAGAGCCGACGACGTATGCAGAGAGTTACTATGTTTGGCGAGGCAGCTCGGCTTTTCGGGTCCCCCTCCCCAGCGCTAAACGTTTTAGGCAACCGTTGACGCCTTCGTGGCGCCGAGGCTGGCTGATGAGGCTGAGTTCGACCTGTCGTAGGATTCTCTTTCTGCAAGCGAGGTAGAGTGTGTGTGACACCAGTTAGTCGCCGCTCTAGCTAGCTAGTCAGCCTGCTGGGGGTCCAATGACCGCATCACCAACCCATCCTCCAAAAAAGTATATATATTCCACGCGCGTCTGTCCTCCTCACTCATATCGCCACTTCACAACAACAATCACTCAACTCAAACAAACTATTTCTACCAACAAACCTCAACCTCATCCTCCCAACCATCAACCAACCAAACCAAACCTCCAAATAAAAGATTAAAAATGGGCTGCCACTCCTCCCGCCCCTCCCGGGCGCCCGCACCACCTCCCCCGCGCCCCGCAAAGAAGAAACACGGCTACGGCGGCGGCGGTTACGGCGGCAACTCCTCCATCGCGCCCCTCCGCAGCAACCCTCCTGCGACCAGCACCATCGACCCGGGCATGACGGCCGCATGGGGCGGATACAGCAGCGGCGGTGGCGGTCACCATCACGGCGGTGGGCATCACGGTGGCGGTGGGCATAATGATTGTGGTGGGGGGTATAGTGGGTACAGTGGTGGTGGATATAGCGGCGGGCATCATGGTGGTGGTGGGGGGTACAGTGGTGGGGATAGCGGGGGTGGGGGGTATAGTGGTGGAGGCGACTCGGGT
>JAJNLL010000144.1:0-15081 GCA_023089105.1 Lasiodiplodia citricola | reverse complement strand
TAATTTATTACTTAGCTATTAAGTCTTAATATTTTTTCTAAGAAGATAAACTTTATTTCTTCTTTTTAGCTCTAGTATCTTTTAGTATTATTTATTATAGTAGCGAGATATTATATATTCTTAGAACTTAATATTAAGACTAAGCTATTTATAGAGTATTTTTAGCTATTTAGTCTTTAAAATTTTTTTCTAAGTAAGTAATTTACTTAAAATTATTTCTTTATATATAGTTACTTTATATTTATAGTTAGTATAGTATAAAAATATCTATATAGCTAACGCTTTAAAGCTATTATATATATACTAGACTAATAATAGTAATTCTATTTAGTTATTTTATATATAGTTAAGATAATAGCGTAGATATTATTTAAGCGTTTAGTTAATACGTTTAATAAGTTTATTTATTTATAGATATATTATAGTAAAGAGTTTATAATTTATTCTAAGTTAGTATATTAGAGATTTCTAGAATTAGACTATAAAAAAATAATCTCTATTTAATATAATTATCTTTAATATTTTATAGCTATTAAAAATTATTTTAAAAAATATATAGACTACTTTTTTTATAGTTACTACTTTAAAAAATAGTATATAGTATACGTACTTAATAAGTCTTTTAATAATAATAAGAATTAAATCGTATTTTACTTTAGTTAGTAGTTTAACTAATTTAGATAAGTTTATAATAAAGTCTAATAAGACTATCTACTAGACTCTATTAGAAGCTTTAATTAGTTAAAATATTTTATAAAATACGTATTTTACGGCTTTACTTTTATTATATAAATTATATTCTAAAATTACTTTTTATATTATCTTCTATAGATAAGAAAAGTAATAGCTTTTAATTATTCTCTCTATTATCTTATTAATTTCTTAGTAGTTATATACTAGAGTCTTATAAGTATCTTTTATAAGTTTCTTTTAAAGTTTCGCTAAAATATAGAATAAATTTCTATATAGAATTATATTATCTTAATTTTAGAAAATCTAACTATTAATTTTTTCTTTTTTAAGTTTTTATATTAGTAGGTCTTCTATATAGATATTTTAAATTTTATATAACTAAACGCTATTTTATAGCGTTAGCGCTAGTAGTTTATCTAAAATAAGCGATAAATTATTTTCTAGATTTTCTTTAAGCTATAATTAGATAATTTTAAAAATAGATACGCTTATTCTAGTAGATATAAGAGTTTTATCGTTTTATTATTAAAAAACTACTAGCTATAACTCTAGCTTTTCTTTAATATAGTTAGCTTTTTTATTTAGCGCGTCTATATAAATATTTTTAAATCTTTTTTAATAGATAATCTTTATATCGTATAACGCTAATTCTTTAATCTATCTAACTTATCTTTTAATTAGTTCTTTTATAGTAGTAAAGTACGTAAGATTCTTATAGTTATAATATATTATTACTAAGTACGCTACGTCTTTTAAATAGTATTTTTATTTTTTAAATATTATAACGATAGCTAAGAGTTTTTTATTATAAACGTTATAGATAAGCTTAAAAGATATTATTTTTTTAAAATTATACGCTATTAAATATAGTTACTCTTATTTATTAGACTAACTAATATAGACTCTAATAGCGTAGTTTAATATATTAGTTTCTATAATAATAAATAGCTTTAGATTATAGATTTTAAAAATAAGTACTTTATAGAATATTTATTTTAGAAAGTCGAATATCTTTTATTACTTTTCTTTCTATTTAAACTTTTACTTTTTATAAGTAAATTAAATAAGTAGCTTATATACTACTATATAGTAATAAATAAATTTATAGTAAAAGTTAGTAAAATTAAAAAAGAATTAAACTTTCTTAACGGTTTTTAGTATAGACTAGTTTTTAATTACGTCTAGTTTAATATCGTTTATACTAATATAATTTAGAGTAATAATAAATTCTAGATATTCTACTCTTTAAAAGTATTATTTATATTTTTTAGATATAATAAATAGTTTCTATTTTTAGAGTACTTTTAAAATCTTCTTAATATATTTTATATATTCTTTAAGAGTCTTAAAGTAGATTAAGATATTATTTAAATAAGCTATATAAAATACGTTTAAATATAGATATAGTACGTTATTAACTAGACTCTAAAACGTTACTAAGACGTTAGTAAGTCTAAATAATATAACTATATATTTAAAGTAGCTATATTATATTTAGAATACTATTTTCTATTCTTTCTCTTCTTTAATTTAAATAAAATAGTAATTATTTTAAAGATTAAATTTAGTAAAGTATTTCGTCTTTTAGATTTTATTTTATAGCTTATTAATACGAAGTAATAAATATTAATTTTTTACTATTATATTATTTAACTATTTATAATTAACGTAGAGACGAAGCTTATTATTTTTCTTAAAGATAAATAGAATAGAATAATCTACTAATAATAATAAGAGTTATATATATTCTCTTTTTAAATTTTTATTAATATATTCTCTTAAAATCTCGTTTTTCTTTTATAATAACGAGTATATTTTTATATATATAGATTACGTATCTAGTTTAAGAGATATTTTATAGTTTTATAATTAATATTTTAGTAGCTATTCTTTTTCTTTCTTTTAAAATACTAGTTACTATTTTTAAAACTATAATAGTATCGTCTTAAGTTTTAATATTAAAGCTTTCTTTTTAGTAGAGTTATCTATTTCTTTTTAAATATTACTTATAGCGTATTCTCTATTTAGCTAGACTAGTATTTTACTTAGCTAACTATCGTATCTAGTATATATTCTCTAAAAGTAGTCTTCTTTAACTAGCTTTAAATTATTATTCTTTATTTAAAACTTCGTAAATTACTATATTTTAGCTATAATTTTCTATTCTATTTTCTTACTAGATTTAAAATATATTTTATATACTCTTTCGTCTTTATATCTTATATACTAAATAATTATATAGAATATTTTCTATATATTAATAAAGTCTAATACTTTTACGTCTCTTTATTCTACGCTTAAAGCTTTTAATTCTAGACTTTAGCTTTAGCTCTTTTAGCTCTAGCTTTTAGCTTTAATTTTATTCTCTAGTATTTAACTTCTTTTTATAGTAGTAAAATACTTTATATACTTTTCTTTTAGAAAGATAATTTCTTCTATATTCTAGCTAATTTATAGCTTATAGATTTTAAGTTATAGTATTTTAAGAATAATATCGTATTTTAAAATCGTTATAAAGTCTAAACTAATATATTTTTTATAGTTTTTAATAAAAATAAAAATCGTACTAATTTTTAAGTAGATTTATTCTTACTTAGCTAGTAATTCGTCTATAGTAACTAGTAAATAGAGTTATTTTTTTATTTAGTAGTATATATATAATCTAAAGACGTAGATAGAATTAATAAAGTTCTCTTATATACTACTATTAATTATAGCTATAGCTTTATAACTATTAATACGAACTAGTATATATAGTAGATTTATAAGTTTTATTTTAGTAGATATTTTTTCGTTTAATATACTATTAATCTTATTAAAAGATTTAGTAAATAGTTTTTCTTAGAATTTCTAGCTAGAAAGACCGTTTAATTTTTTAATTAAAGAGTATTACGCGTCTTATAGACCTCTATATATCTAAATTAAATATAGTTTATTATAAGTAGTAGTAGAGTTCTTTATTTTTCTATTCTAAGATTTTAAATAATTATATCTTTTAGTTACTTAAGATTAAGAGTAAAGCTTTTTTACTATAACTATTACGTATTTTAAATATAACGTCTTTATTAAAGTCGTTTATTTTAAATTTTATACTATTAGCTATTACGCTAGAACTTAAAAAGAGAGTTTTTAAGATAGAAGCGTTAAAAAGATACGTAGCGTTAAGAATTTACTATCGCTATCTAGAATATTACTAAATACTAGATATAGAGAATAATAGCTATAGTTAGATAGAAAAGATAATAAGAGAGATATAAGATAATAATTAGAATTAACTACGAAGATTCTATCTACTATAACGAGTATAATCTATATATATAGAGTAATTAGTACGATTAGTATTAGTTACTTATAGTAATTAAGATAACTAGAGTAATTAAAATAACGAAAAGAGTTTAGTAGCTTAGATTAGTAGATTTAAGTATAACTAAGTCGGCTAGATTAATCGTACTAGATTAGCGTTCGTTAGTTACGTAGATAATAAGTTATATAAGATTCTAACTTTTCTACTACTATTAAGCGTATTATAATATTATTCTCTCTCTAAATTACTTTTAATCTAAAAGCTTTCGTATAGATTCTTATAAGACTTTATAGATTCTTTTTATTATTATTCTTCTTCTTTATACTAATTATATTAAATAGTAGCGCTTATTAATACGTTTTAGCTTTTTATATTCTTTAAAATAAGACGAAGACGTCTATTTATTATTAATTTTACTTTTTTCGTTCTTATTACTATTACTTTATTCTTTTTAATTAGTCTTATTATTATAAATATATAAAGCGTAGTTATCGTTATATTTTTAAGATAATAACTTCTTTAACTAAGTATAACTATTTTCTTCTCTTTCTTTACTTATACTAATTTTTTATAGTTCGTCAAATAGATTAATAATAAAATCGTATTTAAGATTAGTTAGAGAAGATTTAATATTAGATTAAGTAGAATAAGATAAAAATTTTTCGTTTAACTCGTTAAAACGCATCTTCTTAAACTAAGATAATTTAGCTTCTTTAAATATTATCTTTTCTAGATTTTTAAAGTAATAAGATATTTAACTAGAAGTTAGCTACGATTAAAGTAGAGAAGACTACTATCTTAAGTTAGAGTTTAGCTAATTTAGAGATAGATAATACGGCTACGCCGCGTACATTAAGTAGGTTTAATAGTAACGTAGTAGGCGCTAATAGTATAGTTTCTTATTAGACTTCTATTAATTAGTTTTAGATATCTCTAACTTCTTCTTTAAATTTTACGTTATAGAAAAATACTCTAGATTTAAACGATCTAGATTTTATTAATAGAAGTTTTTAAGAAGTTTTAGATAGTTAAAATTTAATAAAAGTTTCTAGATATTTTCTAAGTCGTCGTAATTCTCTTACTTAACTAGATACTTAAGCTAATTATTAGAATTTTATTTACTATCTAAAATTCTTTTAATATTTTATTCTTATACGTCTTCGAATATTATAAATTCTAGAAAACACGAACTTTATAACTCTAAAAATAAAAAGTCTATATAGAAAAGCTTACTATAAGAGTTAAAGAGTCTTATAAATAATAACGCCGTACGGTTATAGATTTTATACGAAAATCTAAAGAACGCGAAAAGTTAGCGCGTATAGAGACTATAGTAAGTAGTAGCTACAGTCTATATGAGAAGAACGTTTATATAGATATAATAACTCTAGAAGAAAGTACGAACTAGAGAATCTTCTATAGAATAAAAGACTATAGAGTCTAGTTAAGAATCGTAGATCTAAACGTATAATCGTTCTAAAGTAGTATAGTAAGATAGAAAGCTAGAGAATAAATAGGCGAGAAGAATAAATAAGATATAATACGATATTATTATTATAAACTTTAGAGAATATAGACTTTATAACTCTAAGAAAAGAAAACTTATATAGAAAAAAGTATTGTAAGAGTTAAAGAGTCTTATAGACGAAGAAGTCGTACGGTCTTAAATTCTATATAAGAATCTAAAGAGTATAAGATAACGGCGCGTATAGAAATACTAGTAGATAGTAGCTAAAGCCCGTATAAAAGAACCGCTTTTAAGAACGCGGTAACTCTAGAAGAAAGTACGAACTAGAGAATTCTCTATAAAATAAAGAACTATAAGATCTAATTTAGAACTATAGATCTAGACGTATAATCGTTTCTAAGCGGCGTAGTAAGATAGAAAACTAAAAAGCGAATAGATAAGAAGAGCGGGTAAAATATAGTATAATATTACGATCGTTTAGTAAAGCTAGAAGACGAATATTAAAAAGATATTTTAAGCGTCTAAGTTACGTACGACCTACTTAGAATTATTTCTAATCTAAGATCTATCTAGATTATAACTAATCTAAAGACGATAAGAGTAGATTACGACTAATTTAACCTCTATACTAGATTATAACTAGCTTTTCTATAGTATATAAATATACTTCTTAGCTAGATACTTAACTCTCTATAGTTAACTTAAAGTTCTAATTAAGACTCTTTAGTTAGAGATAACTAGCTTACTATATAACGTATAATTATATAATACTCTCTTATCTAATTATTATCTACTTTCTCTTATCTCTTTAAGATAAATTCTTATAGTCTAACCGTTTACTAAGCGACTTCGAAGCTTAGTAGAAGAAGCCTACTATTATACTTTAACTACTCTTTTTATAAGAGAAGATAGTATAGTTAATATAGTTATTAACTAATAAAAAAGTATTAATTCTAGTATAGAAATTACTAATAGATAGTAAGTATAGTTAATACTACTATTAGTATAAACGACGTAACGAATAACTAGTAGTAATAATCTTATATATTAAATCTAGCTCTACTATAAGCTACTTAAATACTAATTCTTGAATAGCTATACGTAATAATCTAAACTCTTTAAGTGAAAAATAAAACGCTATACGATTAATTATAGACTACTATAATATCTAAACTAATCTATTCTTTTAAGATTAAGATTCTCTAGCTAAATAAATACTATAAAGACTATAAAAAGATCTAAAACTTTCTTACTTAGTTAGACGACTATTTCTACTTTATCTAAAAATAGTTTCTCGTTCTTACTAATAAGGTTCTTTACGCTAGTATCTATCTTAGAGACGTAGTAATAAACTAGTTTCGTCTCTTTAAACGCGAACGATAAAGTAAATCTAAATTCTAGTAGTTCGAGTCTACTTAATAAATCTTCTTAAACTACTAGTACTTTATTAAGACTTTTAAAACTACGTTTAGTAGAATCGATAAAGCTTACTATATATTACGCTAGAACTTAGAAAGAGAGATAAGATAGAAGCGTTAGAGTAGTATATAGTGTTAAAGATTTACTACTACTATCTAAAATATTACTAGATACTATATATAGAGAATAGTAGTCGTAGTTAAATAGAAAAGATAATAAAAGAGGTATAAGATAATAATTAAAGTTAACTATAAAGATTCTATCTACTATAATAAGTATAGTCTATATATATAGAGTAATTAGTATAATTAGTATTAGTTACTTATAGTAATTAAAATAACTAGAGTAATTAGAACGCTAAAAAGAGTTTAATAGCTTAGATTAATAGAATTAAATACGGCTAGATTAGCTAAATTAATCGTACTAGATTAGCGTTATTAGTTACGTAGACGGTAAGTCGTATAAAATCTTAACTTTTCTACTACTATTTAAGCGTATCGTAATACTATTTTTTTTCTAGACTACTTTTAGTCTAAAAGCTTTCGTATAGATTCTTATAAGACTTTAGCGATTCTCTTTATCGTTATTCTTCTTCTTTATACTAATTATATTAGATAGTAGCGCTTATTAGTACGTTTTAGCTTCTTATATTCTTTAAAATAGAGTAGAGACGTTTATTTATTATTAATTTTACTCGTCTCGTTCTTAGTACTATTACTTCGTTCTTTCTAATTAATCTTATTATTTTAAATATATAAAGCGTAGTCGTCGTTATATTTTTAAGGCGATAACTTTTCTAGCTAAGTATAACTATTTTCTTCTCTTTCTACGCTTATACTAATTTTCTATAGTTCGTCAAATAGATTAATAATAGAATCGTATTCGAAATTAGTTAGAGAAGATTTAATATTAGATTAAGTAGAATAAGATAGAGATTCTTTATTTAACTTATTAGAACGTATCTTTTTAGACTAAAATAATTTAACTTCTTTAAATATTATCTTTTCTAGACTCTTAGAGTAACGAAATATTTAATTAGAAGTTAGCTATAATCGAAGCGAAGAAGACTACTATCTTAGATTAGAACTTAGTTAATTTAGAGATAAATAATACGTTTATACTATATATATTAGATAGATTTAGTAGTAACGTAGCGAGCGCTAATAGTATAGTTTCTCGTTAGACTTCTATAGATTAGTTTTAGATGTCTCTAACTTTTTCTCTAGATTTTATATCATAAAAGAATATTCTAGATTTAGACGGTTTAGATTTTATCGATAGAAGTCTTTAAGTATAACGATTGACTTCTTTTACTAAGTTTTAAAGTCGCTTAGTAGATAGTTAAACTATAAGAATTTATCTTAAAGAGATAAGAGATAGTAGATAACGATTAGATAAGAGAGTATTACGTAATTATACGATATATAGTAAGTCTAGTTATCTTTAACTAAAGAGTCTTAATTAGAACTTTAAGTTAATTACGAAGAATTAAGTGTCTAGCTAAAAAGTATATCTATATACTATAGAAAAGCTAGTTATAATCTAATATACTCTTAGATAAGAATATCGCTTAATAATACCGTTAATAGAGAGTATTCTTTAGCTATACTCTTAGTTAAGAATATAGATAAATTTTATACGTAACTTAAGCGCTTAAAGTATATTTTTAATATCTATCTTCTAGCTTCGCTAAATAACTATAATATCGTACTATATCTTATCTATTTTTCTCGCCCGTCTACTCTTCAGCTTTCTATCTTATTATACTATTTTAAAATAATTATACGTTTAGACCTATAGTTTCTAATTAAACTCTATAGTCTTTTATTTCGTAGAGAATTTTCTAGTCTATACTTTCTTCTAGAGTTATCGCGTTTTTAAGAGCGATTCTTCTATATAGACTATAGCTACTATCTACTAGTATTTCTATACGCGTCGTTATTTTATACTCTCTAAATTCTCGTATAAAATCTAAGACTATATAGCTCTTTCGCCTATAAGGCTCTTTAGTTCTAGCGATAGGTTTTCTCGTATAGACTTTCTACTCTTAAAGTTATAAAGCCTATATTTTCTAAAGTTCGTAATACTATTTTCTCTCTTAGAAATCTTTAGCCTAAAGATTATTTTAGATTTTTATAATATATATCGTGGCTATTTTCTTATTTTACTTCTTCTTTTTTATTAGTAAGTTTTCTATTATATCTTTTAAGAAGCGTGCTACTAAAGATTCTACTACTAACTTATATTCTTATAAGGTTAATAGAATTATTCTTCGTCGCTAGAATTTAATTAACGAGATTTTTCTTTATAGCGTCGAAATAGTATTTTATTTTAATTATCTAGAGAATAAGTTAAAGTACGTAGCTTTATAAGAGAATTCTACTATTTATACTACTTATTTAGAGACTTATAGAATAGATTATAATATTATAAAGCGAAGTATCTTTCGTTATAAATATTCGTAGGTCTTTTTAGATTTAACTAATTCTTTTTAGTAGATTCTCTTAAGCGAGAGTAGACTCGTCTTACTACTAAGAAGAACGCGACGCTAGCGAAGTTACTTTATTTACGTAAGTAGTAGCGTTTTCTTTATAAGCGTCGTTCTCGTATAATTTAAAAAGATTTTAAAAATATTAAGTAGTTAGAAACTATAAAGGCCGCTAGCGCTAAAGACTCTTTTAACTCTAAAATCGCTAAGAAGAAGACATCGCTAAGGCGTTTACGTAGCGAGTTCTTAGCTAATATCTCTACGAGTTCTATCTAGACTATTAAATCTTCTAGAACTAGCTTAGATACTACGCCGCTAAAGACGTTCGAGCTAGTTAATTAGGCGCGTTAGACTCTAAATTTTAATTTTAAATTCTTAGGCGTCTTCTTAATTAACGCGTCTCTAGCTTAGATTAATCTAGATTTTAGCGATAGAAATTTATAATAAGGTCTTTATAGTCTTCGTAATTTTCTAGTAGTTTCTAGATATTATTCTAGTCTTCTTTCTATTTAATAAGATAACCGAACTAACTATTATAGTAGCTACTATTAAGAATTTTTTCTACGATTTAATTTATATTTTCGTTAGCGTTTAGATTTTCTAGTATTATCTCTTTAATTCGTTCTACTAGAATAGTATTTTACGAAGCTAGTTCGAGTAGTCTTACGTAGAATACTAGGTTTACGCGTATAGTATTAGATAATTTAAGATAATATATAATCTCGTCTAGTCTTTCTTTAATCTTAAACGATTTAATTTTCTTAAAGTTTAATTTATTACTTAGTCGTCGAGTCTTAATATTTTTTCTAAGAAGATAAACTTTATCTTCTCTTTTTAGCTCTAGTATCTTCTAGTACTATCTATTATAGTAGTAGAATATTATATATTCTTAAAATTTAATATCGAGGCTAAGCTATTTATAAAGTATCTTTAGTTACTTAGCTTTTAGAATTTCTCTCTACGCTAGTAATTTGCTTAGAATAATTTCTTCGTATATAGTTACTTCGTATTCGTAGTTAGTATAATACGAAGATATTTACGTAGCTAACGCTTTAGAGCTATTATACGCGTATTAGACTAGTAGTAATAGTTCTATTTAGTTATTCTATACGTAGTTAAGATAATAGCGTAGATATTATTTAAGCGTTTAGTTAACGCGTTCGATAAGTTTATTTATTTACGAGTATACTATAGTAGAGAGTTTATAGTCTATTTCTAGTTAGTATATTAGAAATTTCTAGAATTAGACTATAAAGAGATAATCTCTATCTAATATAATTACTCTAAATATTCTATAACTATCGAGAACTATTTTAAGAAATATATAGACTATATCTTTCGCGGTTACCGCTTTAAAAAATAATACGTAATACGCGTACTTAGTAAGTCTTTTAACGATAACTAGAATTAAGTCGTATTCTACTTTAGTAAGTAGTTCGACTAATTTAGATAAGTCTATAATAAAGTCTAACGAGACTATCTACTAGACTCTATTTAGAGCTCTAATTAGTTAGAGTATTTCGTAGAGTACGTATCTTATAACTTTACTTCTATTATATAGATTATATTTTAAAACTACTTTTCGTACTACTTTCTATAGATAAGAAAAGTAGTAGCTTTTTATTATTCTTTCTATTATCTTATCGATTTCTTAATATTCGTATATAGAGGCTTTATAAATATCTTTTATAAGTTTCTTTCGAAGTTTCGCTAAGACGTAGAATAGATTTCTATATAAAATTATACTATCTTAATTCTAAAAAATCTAGCTATTAGTTTTTTCTTTTTTAAGTTTCTATATTAGCGAATCGTCTACGTAGACTTCTCGAATTTTATATAATTAGACGCTATCTTATAGCGCTAGTACTAGCTATCTAACTAAAGTAAATAATAAATCGTCTTCTAGATTTCTTTTAAGCTATAATTAGATAGTTCTAAAAATAGATACGCTTATTCTAGTAGATATAAGAGTTCTATCGTTTTATTATTAAAGAACTACTAGCTATAGTCTTAGCTTTTCTTTAATATAATTAGCTCTTCTACTTAGCGCGTTTACGTAAGCGTTCTTAAATTTCTTTTAATAGATAATCTTTATATCGTATAACGCTAATTCTTTAGTCTATCTAACTTATCTTCTAGTTAGTTTCTTTATAGTAGTAAAGTACGTAAGGTTCTTATAGTTATAATATACTATTACTAAGTATACTACGCCCTTTAGATAATATCTTTATTTTTTAAATATCGTAACGATAGCTAAGAGTTCTTTATTATAGATGTTATAATTAAGCTCTAGAAGTATTATTTTTTTAGAGTAGTACGCTATTAAGTATAGTCGTTTTTATTTATTAGACTAACTAATATAGACTTTAATAGTATAATTTAATACGTTAGTTTTTATAATAATAGATAACTTAGAGTTATAAATTCTAAGAATAGAGGCTTCGTAAAATATTCGTTTTAAGAAGTTAAATACTTCTTATTACTCTCTTTTTTATTTAAACTTATACTTTTTATAAATAAGTTAAGTAAGTAGCTTATATACTACTACGTAGTAGTAAATAAATTTATAATAGAAGTTAGTAAAACTAAGAAAGAATTATACTTTCTTAATAGTTTTTAGTATAGACTAATTTTTAATCGCGTCTAGTTTAGCGTCGTCTATACTAATATAGTCTAGAATAATAATAAATTCTAGATATTCTACTTTTTAGAAGTACTATTTATATTTCTTAGATATAATAAAGAGTTTCTATTTTTAGAGTACGTCTAGAATCTTTTTAATATATTTCGTATATTTTTTGAGAGTCTTCGAGTAGATTAGAATATTATCTAAATAAGCTATATAAAATATATCTAAATACGAACGTAAGACGTTATTAACTAAGCTCTAAAATATTATCGAGGCGTTAGTAAGTTTAAATAATATAATTATATATTTAAAGTAATCGTAACGTATTTAAAACGCTATCTTCTATTCTTTCTCTTTTTTTAATTTATACGAGATAGTAATCGTCTCTAAGATTAAACTTAATAAAGTATCTTATATCTTAGATCTTATTCTATAACTTATTAATATAAAATAGTAGATATTAATTTTTTATCGTTATATCGTTTAGCTATCTATAATTAATATAGAGATAAAGCTTATCGTTTTTCTTAGAGACGAATAGAATAAAGTAATCTACTAGTAATAATAAGAATCGTATATATTCTTTTTCTAGATTTTTATTAATATATTCTCTTAAAACCTCGTTTTTCTTCTAAAATAATAAGTAAATTTTTATATACTATTACGCTAGAACTTAGAAAGAGAAATAAGATAGAAGCGTTAGAGAGGTATATAGCGTTAAAGATTTACTACTACTATCTAGAATATTACTAGATACTATATATAGAGAATAGTAGCCGTAGTTAGATAGAAAAGATAATAAGAGGGGTATAAGATAATAATTAGAATTAACTATAGAGGTTCTATCTACTATAAACGAGTATAGTCTATATACTATAATTAGCCGCTAGTTAGCTAGACTATAGTATTAGTATAGATAGTAGAGTAGCTAGTAGCTAAGAAAGATCTACTTATAAGTTCGAACTTATTAGCTATCTAAGTAGATTAAATACGTTAGAAATCGACGTAAGATAATCTAGTCTATCTATAAGTTCTACTACGCCGCTTAGCCCGTATCTTACTTCTATAATACTATTTTCTTTCTAGATAGCTTTTAGTCTAAAAGCTTTTTTATAAGTAGATATATTCTCTTCTAAGTTATTTATTAAAAGTACTAACGTTTTTATTATAGTTTTAGCTCGTATCTAGCGTTATATTACTTTAGCCTAACGTATCGTAGTCTATTATCGTAGAGTATTTATAGCTTTCTTTTATACCCGCTATATTCGTTTAGATTTAGTTTATTACGCTACTTTCTTCTATTTTACTTATTTTATATATACTAGAGAAGGTCTTTTATTATATAAGACGATAGCTTTCTCGATTAATACTAAGTATAAGTAGAAGACTTTTTTTTTCTTTTTATATTAGCTAATCGTTTACTAGTTTAGCGCTTAGATTAAGCTCGTAAAAAGTTAAAGCGTTAGCTTAAAGAGATAGCTATAGAGATTAATTAGAATAAGAAGGCCGCTAATACTACTACGGCCGCGACTAACGCGGCTACTTAGACGGCGTTAGTAGCGATCTAGTACGCTAGTTACGTAGCTAAAAGATTACGAGTTCGTTAATAGAAGAAGCGTTAGTTACGTTTATTACTTTAGTTCGTAGAGTAGCGTAATATAAATTTATTCTTTCGTAAAATACGATAGTTAAAGTAGAAGAAGTAGATAGAACGAGAGACTACTACTTAGAAGAATCGTTTCTCTTAGAACGTTCTCGAGACTTTAGATAAAGAGACTATATCGTACTTACTTAGTAGGTCTAGTAGTAACGTAGTAGCTAATAATAGCGTAATTTCTTAATAGACTTCTATAGATTAGTTTTAGACGATCTTAGCGTCTTCTTTTAGTTTTATATTCTAGAAAAATACTCTAGAGCTAGATAGTTCGGGTTTTATCTATAGAAGTTCTTAAGAAGTCTTAGATAATTAAGATTTAGTAAGAGCTTCTAGGTGTTTTCTAAGTCGTCGTAATTTTTCTATTTAACTAGATACTTAAGCTAATCGTTAGGATTCTATTTACTATCTAGAATTCTTTTAATGTTTTATTCTTATACGTCTTTAAGCTAAATTTCTCTCTTAAGATATTCTAGTATTTAGACGTTTTAGAGTACTAGTTTAAGAAGCGCTACGTAGAAGACTAGACTTTAGCGTATATTTTTAGATAATTTAAGTTTATAAATAATAGAAGAAAGTTTTTATTTAATTTCGAAGAAATCGATTTTTTTATAATTTAATTTAGAACTTAGTCGTTTAGTTTTAAGGTTTCTAATAAGAAGCTAGACTTTATCTTTCTCTTCTAGAGTCGGCGGCTTTTAGCGTCTATAGTTATAGTATATAGCTATACAATAGTTAATAAATTCTATATCTTAGACTAGACTTTAGTATAGTTCTTTTAGCTATTTCGTCTAAAGTATTTCTTTTTATACGATATTTTCTTATAAAATAGATTCTTTATAGACTTAAAATTCGAATTTAAAGTTAACGTAAAACGGTATCTTTTAGATTGTTTTTACTAGTATACTATTATAAGCGAATTATACTAGAGATAAAAGTTCTATCTAGTTATTTTATTAGTAGTTTACGTAGCTTCGTAGATATTTCTTTAGAGTCTAGTTAAGTCGTTTCGTTTAACTATCTATCTAGAGATAAAAGATAGTAGATAACTTATACTTCGTTTCTAACTTATTTATTAAGATTTACTAAAATCGAGTACGAAAGCGAGTATCTTAATTAGAAATAATTATTTCTAGTATTCTATAGTTTATAAAGATATATTATAGAAAAATATAGACTAGCTCGAGAACTTTTAAGGCTTTTTTATAGAGAATAAAATATCTTTATTTAGATAGTCTATTAGTAATAACTAGAATTACGTCGTAGCGTATTCTAGTAAGTAGCTTTTTAGATTTTAGTAGCTTAATAATAAAGTCTAAAAAGATAGATTTCTAGAGTTAGTTAAAAGATATAATTAGCTATAGCTTTCTATAGAAGGCGTATCGTACTACTTTATTTTAGACGTAGTCTTTATAGTCTATAAGAT
>JAJNLL010000143.1:0-18458 GCA_023089105.1 Lasiodiplodia citricola | reverse complement strand
ACCTTCCTCCCCCCCAACCCCACCCCCGCCCCCATCCCCGCCTCCCACACCTCCACCCTCCTCCCCACCGACCTCCGCGCCCTCATCTACACCTCCGGCACAACCGGCCTCCCCAAAGCAACCCAAATCTCCACCATCAAAGACCTCATCGTCGGCCACGCCGTCTCGCGCAACCTGCGTCTGGGCCCCCACAGCCGCATGTACACCTGCATGCCGCTCTACCACGTCGCCGCGCACGCGCTCTGCACGCTCGCCCTCCTCCACGCCGGCGGCACCGTCGTGCTCGGCCGCCGCTTCTCGCACGCGCGCTTCTGGCCCGAGGTGCGGGCAGGCCGCGCGACGGCGATACAGTACGTCGGCGAGTTGTGTCGGTATCTGATGAACGCGCCGCCCTCGCCGCTGGATCGAGAGCACGAGGTCAGGATGGCGTGGGGCAATGGGATGCGGCCGGATATATGGGAGGCGTTTCGGGAGAGGTTTGGGGTGGAGACGATTGCGGAGTTGTACGGGGCGACGGATGGGATGGCGGGGATGACGAATTTGAACAAGGGCGAGTTTACGCGGAACGCGTTGGCGTTGAGGGGGGCGTTGTGGCGGGTCAGGAATAGGGGGAAGGTGGCGATTGTGCGGGTGGATGCGGAGGGGGAGGTGGTGAGAGGAACTGATGGGTGGGCGGTTAGGTGTGGGGTTGGGGAGCCGGGGGAGATGCTGCAGAGGATGGATCGGAGGCAGCCGAATGATGGGTTTGCGGGGTATTATAGGAATCCGGGCGCGGGGGATAAGAGGAAGTTGGGGGATGTGTTTGAGAAGGGGGATCTGTGAGTTTCTTTTGCCTTGGTTTCTTTTCCCACCTTGTCCCTCTTCCTTCCATCTTTTGCCACTCTGAACTACCCCACTAACACACTTCCCCCGTAGCTGGTTCCGCTCCGGCGACATGATCCGCCTCGACGCCGAAGGCCGCCTCTTCTTCGTCGACCGCCTCGGCGACACCTTCCGCTGGAAAGCCGAGAACGTGTCCACCAACGAAGTTTCCGACGTCGTTGGCGCCTTCCCTCAGATCGCCGAGGCCAACGTGTACGGCGTGGCGGTGCCGCACGCTGACGGCCGCTGCGGCGCCGCCGCCATCACCTTCGCCGATACCGTGGCCGGCGAAGATGCCTTCGACTTCAAGGGCCTGGCCGAGCACGCCGTCCGCTCGCTGCCGCGCTACGCCGTGCCGATTTTTGTAAGGGTCACGCCGCGGATGGATTACACGGGGACGCTGAAGATGCAGAAGGGGAGGTTGAAGGAGGAGGGGATGGATGTGGCCAAGGTTGAGGAGGCGGGCGATCGGTTGTATTGGTTGCCGCCGGGTGGGGATCGGTATGTGCGGTTTAAGGAGGAGGATTACGCGCGGATTAAGAATGGGGAGGTGAAGTTGTGAGAGGGGGGGCTTTTGGCATAGAGAGAGAGAGAGAGAGATGTAGAAGAGTGGCATACGGTAGGAAAAGTGAGCGAGCGGCGTTTGGCATACTAATCGACGGCGTCAGAGGAACATTTAATGCAAAGACTCGAATAATTCATAACGCTCTATCTATCATTAAAGAGAGAAGAAAGGAAAACGATACTCGTCGGCCATTATGCCATGGCCGTCCTACTCCTCGTCCGGTCCCACCGGCCTCGTGCTGGCGGCCAAGTTGCACTGCCTGAACAACCTGACCTCATCCTCTGCGAAGGCGCCGACAACCGAGTGGATGACGCCCTGGTTGTTGAACAGCACCAGGTCGCCCTCCTCCCAGTCGTGCGGGTAGACGTACTGCGGCGAAATGGCAGGGCGCTGCAGGCGGTAGATCGTCTCACGCACCGTCTCAAGGTCATCGATCACGCTGCCGTCCGCGAGGTGGATCTTGCGTACCGCACTCGGGTGCACCTGCAGGGCCAGGCGGCCGGTCACAGGGTTCTTCCAGCACATGGGCAGCACCATGATCTTGTCCTGCTCAACGGGCGGCAGCTCAGACTCGGGAAGCTCCTTTCCCTCGCTGATCATGCCGAGGCCGGTAGACCGCGAGGCAGCCGTCGACATCCAGACGTAGGGGTGCGGGGCGTACTCGACCTTGCTGGAGCGCACAAAGTCCTTGTCCTTTTCGGACAGCAGGTCGTACATGCGGTAGCCGCTGACGAAGGCGGTGGTGCCGAGCGGGACGTCGAGCTCGTCGCCGGAGCCGTCGTCGTAGCGGCACGTCTGGCGGCGGCCCTTGGGCACCTTGACGGCCAGCAGCGACGTCACGCGCGGCGGGTTCAGCGCGTACAGGGCCGCGTCGATGTGCCAGCGGAAGAAGCGCGTGAAGTCCAGGTCCTCGGCGTCCGGCACGTGCGTCTTGTGGAACTTGCGGTGGTGCGGGTGCCGCAGCTGGATGTTGCTGAGCCCCTCGTACGACTCGATAAAGCCGTTGCCGATGACCTGCACCTGCGACTGGTGCGGAATCGTCTTGAGGTCGGGATGCAGGACGGAGCGCTTCGCGTCGAGCGTCTTGCCGTGGCCGTAGTTGGACGACGCCGGGTCGAAGCGCTGCGTCAGCTCGTACTGGGCCTTGGGCGAGAGCTGCGGCGTCGTCTTGATCACGACCACGCTGTTGCGGTACAGGGCGTCGTGCAGAAAGTCGAAGTCGGCATCTGTGGGGCATGAAGTCAGCCTGCTGTCGTTGCGATAGCGGTTTGACATGTTTTACTTACCCAAGGTGGTTACCGATCCCCGGAGTGCACCCTTATTGCGTAGAACCCATTTTACCAAGTACCAGTCACGTTTGCGTTCACAACTTACCGCTCATGTTTTCTACATCAAGGCCGGTGACGACGGCGCCAAAGTCGACGTCAGAGCCGGGAGCCTTCGGGAGGGGCTGGACGGACGGAGATACGGAGTGGGGCATTTTGAAAGTTTTGGTGAGACAGCAGCTCTGTGTGTGTGTAATGTTCTTGGTTTGTATGGATGATAGACGTCTTGGAAGTGAGCTTTATATAGGCGTGGGGATGGAGGGGTCCGGAGGTCTCCTATCGCAGTGATCGTCGTTGCGTAAGACGGAGCGGAGGGGCAAAGCTCGGAGGCCACCGACGCCCTGCGGTGTCGGCCTTCGGACTATCGTCGTTTGCCGAATCGCTACCGGACTTCTTCTCCACGGCTGCGTTTAAGAGAACCTTAAAACTCAATATCTGCAATTTTGCATTTTGGTGACGATTGATCAGTAAGTCTGTGGGAAAGACCAAAGAAACCCGCGTTGTGCACCAAAGGGAAGCGCAATTGCCTGCTGGATTCTAGCCCGATAAGCAAAGTCACGTGATGGCGCGTCTACCTGGTGTTTTACAAAATGCTGACATACCTTCCGCCCACCTTCCTTCTTGTCCTCCACTGCATGAGAGTCGTTACTAATCCCAAACAGGCGGGATCCCCACATTCCGCCATCATGTCCGAAGGATTCGTAGTGTCGAATTGACCCCGCAGGCAGCAATTAGAAAATTGAATCATCATTCTTCCCCAAAACCATCTCTCACACCTCTCGCCGCAAACATGTCCAGTCAAGACTCAGCCCTTCCACGCGGCTCCCTCGTCCTCGTCACCGGCGTCAACGGCTTTCTCGCCAGCCATGTAGCGGACCAGCTCCTCCAGTCGGGCTTCTGGGTCCGCGGAACAGTCCGGTCTCTGGAAAAGAACCAGTGGGTGCAGGACTTGTTCGATGAGAAATACGGCGCGGGGAAGTTCTCCCTCGTCCATGTCCCCGACATGGCTGCCGACAACGCTTTCGACGAGGCTGTGAAAGGTCTGCGCTTTTCTTAGTATCACGGCTTGAGTCAATTATCGTAGGAACACACCACCTGACGTCCATACACAGGCGTCTCCGGCATCGCCCACGTCGCCTCCGTCATGGGCGATTCGCCTGACCCGAACGTCGTGATACCGACCGTCATCACGGGCGCCCTCAACGCGTTGCGCTCCGCCGCCAAGGAACCCGGCGTTAAGCGCTTCGTGCTGACGTCTTCGTCCACTGCGGCTTACTCCCCCAAGCCTGGAGTGGCATTCGACATCACGGAGAAGTCATGGAACGAGGAGGCCGTGGCTGAGGCGTGGGCAGACCCGCCGTACGATGAAAGCAGAGGATTAGCCGTGTATGCTGCGAGCAAGACTCAGTCGGAGCAGGCCGTGTGGAACTGGGTGAAAGAGGAGAAGCCGGACTTTGTGGTTAACACGAGTAGGTCTTGCGCATTCCGCCTTCGTCAAGTTTGTATCTATGGAAAGGGGGTACATAGGCGAGGATTCCCAAGCTGACCACTTTGATCATCAGTTTTGCCTAACTGCAACTTCGGGAAGAGCCTCGATTACAAGCATCAGGGACACCCGACGACATCTGGCTGGATCACGGAGCTTTTCAAGGGCGCATCAACCGAGGCCAGGCTCAACACATGGAAACCTCGTACGTGGACTCTGTTTGCACTACTTCCAGCATACGTAACTGACCAGCATTCCTCTTAATCCTTTTGTCGCCACAGAATACTTCGTCGACGTACAAGATACCGCACGCCTCCACGTCGCGCTCCTGACGCGCCCCGACATCCGAAACGAGCGCGTCTTCGCATTCGCAGCCCCCTGGAACTGGAACAGTCTGCTTCGCATTCTTCGCACCATGTTTCCTGGCCGGAAGTTTATGGATGATATTCCAGGTCTTGAGGATGACCCCAGCGTCATTCGCCCAGCGGCAAGAGCAGAAGAAATTCTGAAGGGAATGGGGAGGCCCGGCTGGACTGGGTTGGAGGAAAGCTTGAGAGGGAATTTGGAGGAGTATTTGTGAGTAGTTGTGGGGCAGGTTGGTTTGCGAGGTAAAAAATAAAGAGAGACGGAAAGATGGAAGGGCGGGTATGTTGGGAAGAAGATTTGCAGGCGAAATCACATTGCAAACGAGCTTTGAAGTTACGTATCCTTGACCTGACGTTACTTATTTAGTCGTCAAAGAGCCCCGTTTTGTAATACTTCGTCCATTTCAGGCCTTTGGCCCTTGGAATCATGCACCTACGATCTAATGCTAGTTAGTAAGCCCACCTTTGATAGGAGAGATCTCATTCGCAAAATGTTGTGATGGCTATGATGCAATTTATCGATATCTAGGAAGTGGAAAGCTTAGCTGGCGATGGAAGGATATATTAGTAAATCTCCCTGCCGAAACAGGTTTTAGTTGGGACAATTTAGCTGATGAGACGAATATATAGTGGTATTGCTGACATACATAAGTGACATACATGAACGATCTCAGGATCTTGCAAAGATCAGCAGAATCATTGCATAGCCTGCTGTATGGTGAAACAAAATCTTGACTAGCGCTCGAGTCTAATGCTGTGGAACGTCAAAACTTGCACAGACGAGGCTGGCATATTACATATGCATGTCGCTAAATTGAGAGGAGGGGGGGTGGGGAGCCCCGCCATGGCGATGTACAGGCTGACACAACCTCGCAAGGTCTGCCAGAAACTTGACGTGGCCTCATGTTCACATCGCGCCACTGGCCTTCGTCCCTTTACCTGTAAACAACAATTTTCCGCACCAGTAATTCATCACACCTGTCGAAATTACACCCGATCCGTACCCCACCTATTGGGAATCCACCTGTTCCACCTATCAAACGTTCGCCGATATCGATGGCTACTACGAAATGGGATCACATTCCCTTTTGCCCACGATGCAAGCTTTCGGGTATCGAAAAAGCCTCCTCGAGCTACTACTACAGCCCTGTCCGAGCCTTCACGACTTACAATGATCCTGTCGAAGGAACCTGTAGGCAGGATTCGACATTCCACGCAGGATGTCCGTTGTGTAAAATCTTTCTGCACTTCTACTCCACTTTTCAATCATCCCGCACGGGAACTTCCCGTATCTCCCTATTCTCTTTATCTACGGATGGACTGCTCTACGATGACAAAGCGATGGTCACGGAGTTCGGCCAAAGTGAACGAACATCATTCTTAGCCGTGCTCTCCGAAACAGAAAACACCTCAAGTTCATGTTTGGATTCGACAAGGCTAGTTCCGCCAACAAAAATCGGCTGCATCTTGAAATTAGGATGCGAAGCGATCACCAATGACGGGGCACAGTTCCGTCAGACAGAGCAAAATTCCGAGATCGACTTCACTCAACTTAGGGCATGGATGACTGAGTGCTGCGACCATCACCAAATAAGCTGCGCCAAGCCCAATGAGCCTAGAGCTCTATCAGGTATGCGAGTCATCGATGTCCGCAGTAGAGACATAGTGCCTGCCACTCTAAACTTCGATTACGCCGCGTTATCGTACGTCTGGGGCCCAAGGAGTGAAGAGAGAGCACAAAATGGCTTACCTAACCCTGCCCCAAAGCTTATCGAAGACGCTTTGGAAGTGACGAAAAAACTTCAAATCCCCTATCTCTGGGTCGACAGGTACTGCATCCCGCAACATCGAGCAGATGAGATGCATGATCAAATCAGCAAAATGCATCTTATATATAACAACGCGCGCATCACAATCATAGTCGCAGTTGGAACTGGACCAAACCACGGTATTCCAGGGATCAGAGAAACTCCGAGGGTTCCACAACCGCATGCAATCTTGGGTCAGGACCTTCTTGTTGCCATCTTTCCTCATCCAACAAGTGTGATCAAAAAGTCAAAGTGGGCTTCAAGAGGCTGGACGTACCAAGAGGCTGCACTTTCTAGGAGGAGGCTTGCGTTCACCGCTTATGGCTCGTATTTCGAATGTAATTCTGGTCCCATGTCCGAAGGGATAGAAGAGCCAATTCGCCAGATGATGAGTAAATCACCTCGCGGACTCAAACCACGGCTATGCGGCGGAATTAGCGCTTGGTCATCGCACAGCATCTGGCAGCACATATCAGAATTTTCCAAACGCGACCTCTCATATCAAGAGGACAGACTGAATGCTTTTCTCGGAATTCTTGGTGCCCTGGAGAAATCTGGCATGCTGAAAGGTCATTTGTGGGGCATACCCATACAAGATTTTTCGGGGTCAGTGTTTACCAGGGACTTGATGTGGGGATCAAAGGGGCCAATTCGAAGGAACTTTCAGCTCCCTAGTTGGTCCTGGACCGGATGGAGAGGCGAAATCAACAACCACGACCCCCTCAATAAGGAAGCCCTGCTACTAGAGCGGCTCTACATCAAATCTAGTAGGGTTAATGTGTTTGTCGAGCTTTTGAACGGAGATACCGTCTCGCTCGAGAGCTTCAATGCAGTCTCAGAGGGGAGTATCAAAAGCGAGCTGTTCTCCAAGTACATCCACATAAGTGCCCCAAGTTTTAAGTGCAGGTTCCGTCCTCAGTGTTAGTATGCCAATAGCTTTTCGTGTCGGTATTATTAGTCGCCTATTGTTTATACGCACCCTGGAAAGCTCGGGTTTCCGTCCGTGGAACTATCTACACTGTGGCAGACTGAAAAGACAAATCTTGAGAAAAGACTAGCCGCAGAGACATGGGACGTGATTTATTGGCGGGTTGGCTGGACTAGGGTTTACTGTCTAGTATTGTACCGGTTTAATGACTATGTAGAGCGTTTCGGGCATTTCTGGGGTAATTTTGAGATGTTTAAGGAGTTGAGCTTGATCTCGGAGGACCGTATATTTAGATTAGGTTAGGTTTTTGTCTTGTTGTAAGGCTTCTTCAAATTTAACTCCCCCAAATCCAGATTTTGACTCACCCCTAGTAATATCATCTATAGAAACAGTGTTTTTGCGTTATTATCAGCGTGCATACGGTTATGCTACGGGTAGTACTTATGCTTTTCGCGGGTAGTTACGTGTTCGCCACCACCACCGCCAACGTATTTATCACCACGAACGCATTCATCAACATCGCCATTACCACCCGCGCCATTACTGCCTGCATCATTACTACCTACGTTGTTCGCTAGTTATTTCGGTAGTGATGATCTCGTTAGTAGTGATTTTGTAGTAGAGACTTGGTAGTTAAGGTTGCTTAGCAAGTTAATAGTACCTTAGATAGGGCTTAGGATCTCTCGATTTTAGGCGTGAAAAGACAGGTAAGTGGGTCCTTGATGAGAAGTCGAATTCTCGGAATACGGGAGTAAAATTTGTGAGCACCTATTTTAATGGTTGCATTTAAAAACGCGAGGAACCTTCAAACATTATTCAGAAGATACAAAACAATAAAATACCAATTTTATACTACTAAAACGAATAATTAATGACATCTCCCTCCCATACCCAAACAAACCTCCAACCTACTCATCCCCCACCCCCCCAAACCTCGGCAATCTCCCCACAAACGCCTCCCACGCCTCCTCCGTCATCAACGGCACCCTCGCATACGCCTCGACCCCCAACCCCTCCACCAGCTCATCGAACCGCTCATACAGCGCCGACAACGCCTCCTCCTCCCTCCGCGCCACCTCCCTCCTCTTCCACCCGAGATTCTCGACAAACCAACTCTCAACCTGGCCCACGCACCCCGCCTCAAAAACAGCCAACACATCCGCCGCCACCCCCGCGCTCCTCGCCGCATCATACGCGATGCTCCACCCCACCGCCTCAGCCACAGGCTTACACAGCGGCAGTACCCTTGCATTAAACTCTGCATCCGTCACATCCCTCCGCCCGCCCTCGGGCAGCGCATCGAACACCTCCCGCGCCTCGTCCAGCAGTCCCGCCGCGAGCTTCGCCAGCGGGGCGTCCGGGAAGGCGAGCGGCGGCAGCGGGTGGTCTTTGTGTAGTAGCAGGTCGGTGACGAGGCGGATGGCGATGACGACGACGTCGCCCTCGGCGAGCGAGTTGCCGCGCATGAGGTTCTGGCACGACACGATGGAGTTGTGCTCGTACAGGCCCTGGGCGCCGCAGCGCTCGGCGAGGACGGTGAGGGTGGCTTGCGTCCGGGCCTGGATGGCGGTTTTGAATGAGATGGCGAGGGCGGAGCGGAGGGCGAGCGGCGTGGTCGGCGAGGAGAAGGTGGCGGTGGTGTGTTGGGCGGCGGCGGCCCAGACGAGGGATTGTGCGAGGGCGTGGAGGATGGGGCGTTGTTGGGTGCGGTAGGTGAGGATGGGGATTTGGGTGCGGCCGTCGGGCCCGGTGATGGTGCGGCGCTGCGAGTACTTGGCCGCGATGTAGGTGCTGAGTTTCAGGCAGGGCACGTTGACGGTGGAGAGCGAGAGGGTGCCGATGCTGGCGCGCGCGACGATGCTGGTGAAGTGTGCGACGGGGTCGGCGGGCTTGTCTAGAGTGCCGAGCAGGGATTCTTTGGGGAGGCGCTTGTGGTTGAAGAGTGTTACGGCGTGGTCGGTGGCTTGGGTTCCGGCGCGCTTGGGCAGGGCGTAGGAGATGACGCCTTCCTCCATCTTCTCGCTGTCGTGGAGCAACACCCAGAAAGGCCGGACACCCCTGTCTTCTCCGTCGACGATGAGGCGTGCAAATACGATGCCACCGCGCGGCATGCCAGCATCGAGCGTGTTTGGTGACATGAACTTGGCGGCCCGTTGATAGGGAGTGTGGAGGTCGAAAGTGCCGTCGGGCTGCAGGGTTGCCGTTGTCTTCAGCTCATCGGCATCGACCCCCCAGCCAACTTCAGTGAGAAGATACTGGCCATTGATCTCAAACTTAAGAAGCTTGTCAATAAGTGGTGCCAGATCCGGTCTGTCCTTCAAGTAAGTGCCCAAAGTTCCGACACAGAGATTCAGATGGGTAGTCAGAAGCACCAAACAGTTGTTGGCGACGGCGTGAATGGTGTCGAGGTGGAAATTCCAAAAGTTTGGCGATAGAGTGAGGATATCCTGGAGTGTGAGGCCTGCACGTAATTAGAGTTGAAGAAGTAGTGATTGGGTGAATGTTGGGTTATACCATGGCGCTGGCAAATCAAGCGAGCTCTGTCATAGGCATTCTTGATATCTGCTGGCGAAGCGAAGCCTGTGGGAACGCCAGGCTGAAAAGGCTGAAGAGTCAACAGATCCTCCGAGTTAGACATGATGATAGACAGTAGTTAGAAAGAGAGAGTGGGCGGCGCTGTAAGGCTTATAAAGGTCTTATTTTGCAACGCTAAAAATACAACAAAGCAAAGGAGTGTTGCGGCGCAGCGTTCAGTAGTAAGACGTCATTTTGGGCCATGGTCAGCAGCCGACACGGCAATTGGCGCTGAGCTGAAAAGACGATTCCCGATTGTGACGAGTTGGAGCGAAGGCTGACAGGTACCTCAGCCGCAGGGCCAATGGCAGGGCGCATGCAAGAGCCGCTGAGGCTCAGCGATGGGGCGCATAGGGCAAGCGAGATACCGACCATAGCCTAGGCGCAAGTCATATGATGCGGCGTGGACGAGGAATGATGCTGCCTTGTATTGGAGGGTAAGCGGGGGCCGAAAAGCCACAGAGTCGGTGTTCAGGCGCACATCATGCCTGAGGGCTGAAGTCGAGTGGGACGATCAAAGGAGCATCGCATCTTGATGCATTTTGGATGTGTCTAGACGCGCAGTTGTACAACGCGTCGAATGCGCAAAAGGCCGAAGCGAGAGCAGGCAGAGTCGTATTTCCGAGCGTCTTATCGATAAGCGATGCGCCGGCAGCCGGCGGCGGCGTGAATCCTAAAGCCCGCGTTCTAGGCAACAGTCAGGCCAACACGATCGTCCATTGATCTCGCTGAGAAGCTAGGCTAAGCTCTGAGAACAAACGAGCGCCGCGCCCGTCGGTAGATCAAGCAGGTGAGGGCTGTGCAGTCCGGGGTTGGTTGCGTGCTCGGAGTGCCGATGTGCGTGTAACGCGTCACCGCCACACCACTATTCTCTCGGTCTCCTCAACACCGTCCTCCCGTGTCCCCTCTGCCAGCACGTCTGGGTCTCTCTCCTAGGTGCTGCCATGATATCGCCTTCCGACGATGCGCTGCCCGTGGCGCATTGGCGGGCGTGCGGTGACAGCTGCGACCGCCCGTGGCTTCTCGCCTCTCCTGTTCTCGACCAGGTCCGCGCCGATCGCTACCTCCGCGCCATCCCCGCTGCTGTCGCAATAGCTGTGCTTTTGCTGCACGCAGTGCGCCCTCTTCTGAAACGAAGGCCGCAGTGGTCCAAGCGGTTCGCCGCCGAGCCTCACTCTCACGCTAGTCGCAAGACATGGACACACTGGACTGCCATTCTTTTCGTGCTGTCTTCCATTGCTCTCGTGCTAGCCGTCGCCGCCTCTATTCTCCCTCCTCACTCGCCGCTCGGAGCCCTGGATGTTGTGCCATGGGCAAGCCTCCCACCGCATACCAGTGAAACATTCACGCTGACTAAGCCTGCCAGGCAATCGCCCTTCTCATCGTCGCCATTGACCGCCCAAAATCCACTCCCCTGACCCTTTTGGGTCTCTTATTCACTGTATTCGTCTGCCGGCTGGCGGCGTTAATCTTGACGGCTTCTGCATCCAACGCCTCAAAAGCATTGGCGATTTCGGGAACATGCATAACCGCCCTCACAGTTGTTGCCATTTTGGGCATGCCCATGCGAGACCCAAACATGCCCACAACTGACATCAGCAAGCCTTCCTCGTCTCCCACTTCTGAGCTGCGAAGCCCAGAGGACAACCTCACTCTCTGGCAGTTCCTCTCTGTCTCTTGGATGTCCCCCTTGATCGCTCGCGGTGCAAAGAGACAGTTGCACGACGAGGATGTGTGGTTCCTGCCTTATGATTTCCAGCATAACCGACTACACATCCTGTTCAGAGAACTCAAGGGCAGTGTGGTCAAACGCCTACTGCTTGCCAATGGCTTGGATCTGATCATCACCACTACGCTTGCCATCTTGGAGTCTGGAGCAAGTAAGCCCATCTGCATTCCTGATTGCACTGCCCAGCTGCTGACATTTGCTCAGACCTTGTCGCCCCTGTACTTCTTCAACAACTTCTGCGTGCTATTGAACGTGGAGGTTCTGGACGGAAAGAGGCCGTCATTTTTGCCACTTCAATCCTCGCTGTTCGCATGGTTGCAGCCCAGTCTGCAGTCGTGTCCTTGTGGTTTTGCAGGCGATGCTACGAGAGGTCCAGAGGCGAGATGATCACCATGATTTACGAGAAGACCTTGACTCGCAAATCTTTCGGTGCACCCGAAGAAGAAAAGAAGAAACAGGACGACAGTGATGAAAGCGAAATCGACCAGTCCTCGGCCGAATCGCCGAAAGGAAAGACCTTTTTCGCCCGTCTCTGGTCTCGTCTGAGCCGCGTTTTTCGTCGTACTCAGCAAGATGACAAGGCCCACAAAGAAGCAGCAAAGCAACCCGCCTCAATGGGTAAAATTCTCAATCTGATGAGGAACGATGTGTATGAAGTAGCTCAGAGATTTTGGGAATTTCCAGACATTTTCACAAAACCATTGCGAATGGTCATTTCCGTCATTCTTATCTGGAAGCTCCTGGGATGGCCCTGCCTGTTCGGCGTCACCGTCGTCATCGCCGCTCAACTGATCAACGCGGGGTATGTCCGATTACTGCTGCGATGGGAGCGCGTGCGGCGGGTTGCCACAGACCAGAGACTTCATGCAACTTCCCAGTTCATCGAGGCCATCCGCCATCTCCGATGGTACGATTGGCAGGATCAATGGCTGGACAAGATAATGGATGCCAGGCAGCGCGAGCTGAACCTCAGAGTCATCACAACCACATTACAGATGCTTATCGGCTCAAACAATATCATGGCTGGCTGCCTGTTTCCGGTCTGTGCCTTCTTCGCATACACTCTTCTCGCCGGAAGGCCGCTCTCCGTGGACATTGCTTTCCCTGCATTGCAACTCTTCAATATGTTGGCTGTTAGTCTTCGTGAGATCCCGGGCCTTATCACTACACTTCTCAATGCCTCTGTTGCCGTTGGCCGTATCAACGACTTCATGGCTGAGCCTGACAAGGAGGAAGAGTATTCCGAGTTGCGTGGAACTGATATTGCCTTCCACGATGCCTCATTTGCCTGGCCGGGCTCCACGAATACCGTCCTAGACAATTTGAATCTTCAGTTCACCACTGGTCTGACGGTCATCGTCGGAAAAGTCGGAACAGGTAAGACAGCCCTCCTCCAGGCAGTCCTTGGAGAGCTTGATAAGCGAAATGGTGAGGTTGTTGTGCCGGATGAGATGATTGGCTACTGCGCTCAGACTCCTTGGCTACAGCACATGAGCATCAGAGAGAACATTCTTTTCTCGTCGCCGCTTGACGAGACCAGGTATAAGCAGGTCCTGGAGGCTTGCGCTCTGACTCCTGATATGGCAAACTTTAAGCATGGCGATCTCTCAGACCTGGGCGAGAACGGCGTCGGCCTTTCGGGTGGCCAAAGAGCAAGAGTTGCCCTTGCAAGAGCAATCTACAGCCCAGCAAGAACGCTTTTGCTTGATGACCCCCTGGCAGCTCTGGATCACAATACCGCCGAGACTATTGTCAACAGACTTTTGCGTGGCCCGCTTGTTGAAGGACGTACCATCCTACTCGTAACCCACAGGGTTGACCTGGTTTGCCATATTGCAGACCAGATTGTAGAGATACAAGATAACAAGGCTCAGATAATAGACGCCGAAGCGCTGACTGAAGAGCTACACGGACCGGATGGCGTCCAAGCTGGAGCCATTGCCCCTCTCGAGGACGATCCTACTGAAGAGGACGATAAGCAAGCCGACTCGGAGCCAGACAAATTCATCGAAGAGGAAGGTAGGAAGCATGGTGAAGTTATGGCATCCGTCTACTGGGAATACATCAAGGCAGGCAAGATCAGATGGTGGATTATCCTCATCGTAATCTTCGCCTTGTTTCGACTTGCCAGATTATTCAACTACTGGTTCCTCAAGGCTTGGGGAGAGGCGTATGAAGAGGCTGGCGAACAGGCAATCTCGTTTGGCCTTTCAAGTTTCTTCGATAAGCTCCCACCCCCTGAAACCAATGTCCGGCCCTGGCTGCTATGGTTCTTCATTATCGCCATGCTTCTGACGGCTATGTACTTCCTTTCCGATGTCGCTCTTCTTATCATCGTGTACACGGCGGGGAAACGCTTGTACAAAGAAGTCATGTGGAAGGTCAGCCGTGCTAACTTCCGCTTCTACGACGTCACTCCGGTTGGACGGTTGATGAATCGTGTCACGTCAGACATTGGGACGTTGGATGGTGGGATAAGTGACCAGCTTCAGAGTGTGGCATGGTACTTGATCGGATGGATCGCAGCCATTGTCGTGATTGCTTCCGTCACGCCCCTATTCCTCATTGTCTCGCTGATCCTGACTGCGTGGTTCGTCTACATCTTCATGCGCTTCTTGCCAACATCGCAAAGCCTCCGTCGGCTTGAGGTATGTACTCAGCTATCCCAATAGTGGCAGACTAATTGAAAACCGTACAGATGGTCTCGCTGAGTCCGCTCATGTCCAACTTCGGTATACTTCTCAATGGACTGACCACCATCCGAGGCATGTTCACACATCTCCTGTCTTCGGAACCTGCTAACAGTCAACCAGCTTTCCGCGCCCAACCTCGCTTCCAAGACCGCGTCATCGCCGTCACCGACGCCTTCCAGAAGATGGACCACTTCTACTGGAGCCTCCAAGCATGGCTAACCTACCGCTTCGACGCCCTCTCCGCCTTCTCCTCCTACGGCCTCACCCTTCTCGCGCTCTACGAAGACCTCACGCCCGGCCTAACCGCCTTCATGCTCACATCCGCCTCCAACTTCGTCCTCTTCACGCACTCGCTTTGCAAGCAATACGGAAAACTCCAAATGGACTTCGTCTCCGTCGAGCGCGTCGTCGAGCTCCTCCACCTGGACGAAGAGCCCGTCGGCACCGTCATACCGCCCGCCGCCTGGCCCTCCACCGACGCCGACATCGTCCTCGACAACGTCACAGTCCGCTACGCGCCGCACCTCGAGCCGTCGCTGGAAAACGTATCGCTGCGCATCCCGGCCCGCGCCACGTGCGCCATCGTCGGCCGCACCGGCTCGGGCAAGAGCACGCTCGCGCTCGCGCTGCTGCGCACCGTGCGGCCTGAAGCGGAAGCAGAAGGTGGCGGAGGAGGAGGCAGCATCACGGTCGGCGGCGTCGACCTCGCCGACGTCGACGTCCACGCCTGGCGCCAGCGCATCACGTTCGTTGCGCAGGATCCCGTCCTGTTTCCCGGGACGATGCGCGATAACCTTGACCCGGTGCGCGCACACGGCGACGACGAGTGCGCGGCGGTGCTGGTGCGGGTGTTGAATGAGCATGGTAGTCATAACAGCAGCAGTGGTGGTGGTGGTGGTGGTGGTGGTGGTGGTGACGACAGCAACGCGGATAACAGTGACAACAACAACAACAACAACAACCAACAACAGTGGACGCTCGACTCGCGCGTCGAGGCGGGCGGCAAGAACCTGTCGCAGGGCCAGCGGCAGCTGGTCGGGCTGGGCCGCGCCATCCTGCGCCGCAGCCCCATAATCATCCTCGACGAGGCCACGGCCAGCATCGACAAGGAGACGTCGACGGCCATCCAGGAGGTCCTGCGCGAGGAGCTGCGCGACAGCACCGTCATCACCATCGCCCACCGCGTCGAGGCCGTCAAGGGCGCCGATTTTGCCGTCGTGTTGGATAAGGGGAGGGTTGTGAGGGCGGGGAGGCCGGAGGATGTGGTTGTGGGGTAGGGGATGAGAATCTATTTCTTATTTGAAGATTGAGAAAGATGGTAGAATATGGAGAGAGGGGTATCTTAGATTTATGATTAAGATGTGCTTTGGCAAGATGGTTGGGGAACAAAATTGGGCAGAGTAAAGAAAATAGCGGCGTTTGTTGACTTCACTTGGCTCGAACGACGGGATGAATGATGTAACTACATGAGTTCTAGCTGGATCCCGTACGGGAATCACAAACCACCATGGGTGCAGATACGACTGGCTTCCCGCTATTATCCGTTTCGGCCGAGACCAGCCTTGAAGTCAACACAATCCATTCATGCCTCTCACAGATCAAATTTCAGCAGCACCATCGAACAGCTCAAATGCCGCATCCGTTCATTTATCACGGTCGGAATTAGATCATGTGGGAGAAAGAGGTGTTTCAACAATACATTTGTTCTCCAATGACATGGGTTTGTCGGGTCTCGCGGTGTAGTCGGACGCCGGGGGTCGGACGGAATGATAGCAAACCCTCCGGGTATGTTACCCGTGCTCCTAGAGCCACGAGAGAACTTCGATGAAAAATGATTGCGACGGCACCAGACCTTTTCTAAAAACAGTTTTTGTCTTCTTTTCCATTCTCTCTCGGTCCATGTCTGCTTGGGTTCGGACTTAGAGCTAGGCCGTGATTTTTTTCCCACAGCCACGCCAAGGCCGCGTCATCGCTTTCGACAGCTCCCCGCGTCTCCCCCATTCGGTCCCTTCCGGTCACCGTGCACTGCTTCCGTGTTTGCCTCAGAGACACACGCGCAAACCGCCCCACTACCCGCCACCACGCCATCCGCACAAATCACTGCGCCTCCTCTTTAATGGTGCCATCAATAGGTACTTTAGCTGCTTTCAATCTAGCCTTCGTCGTCACCAGTTCAACCGTGCTTGCCTGCTGTCGTGTCTTCGTGACCGTATAGAAACACCCTTCTCTCCCATCTCAATCTATTTACCTCCACAGTCACCAAGCAAGCATTCCCTCGTTTTCTCAGCCCTGCGACTTCTTTCGCGGTTGTTGACCAGCCCGGACCACCACCACGCCTCTCCCACCCTAACCCAATTAGGCAAAAAAGCCACACAACCACTGCAATGCCATCCACATCCACCACCACAGCCGCCAGGCTATCAGCCCTCCTAGCCTCCGCTCTCCTTCCCTCCCTGACCACTGCCCAAACTTACTCCTCGTGCAACCCGACCAACTCGTCGCAATTCCCATGCTCCGCCGACGCCGGTCTCTGCCAAAGCACCGTCTTCGAGTCGGACTTCACGACCGGAGGCAACAGCAGCTGGCACTCGCTGGCAGGCACAGTGACGTACTCGGACGAGGGCGCGGCCTTCACCATCGCTGAGCGAGGCGACGCGCCGACCATCGAGACCGACTTCTACATCTTCTACGGCCGCGTCGAAGTGACGATGAAGGCCGCGCCGGGAACGGGCATCGTGAGTTCGATCGTCGTCGAGAGCAACGACCTGGACGAGATCGACTGGGTACGTCTTTCCACCCTTCCGCCCCCTCAACCCTTCCACTAACAAACCGAACCACAGGAATTCCTCGGTGGCGAAAACTCCATCGTCCAATCCAACTACTTCGGCAAGGGCAACACCACCACCTACGACCGCGAAGAAGAACACGACGTCACAACACCGCAAGACGTCTCGCACACCTACGCCATCGACTGGACGGCCGAGCAAATCGTATGGTCGATCGACAACACGACGGTGCGCACCCTCGCCTACGCCGACGCGCTATCGGGCCAAAACTTCCCGCAGACGCCCTCGACCGTCCGCCTCGGCATCTGGGCCGGCGGCGACGAGGACAACTCGTACTGGACCCGCGTCTGGGCCGGCGGCAACACCACCTACTCCGCCGCCGCTGGCATGCCGTGGACCATGACGGTGGAAAAGGTCCGCATCACGAATTATAACCCCGCTAGTAGTTATAACTATACGGATACGACGGGCGATGCGGATAGTATTGCGTTGATTGGGACGAATTGCGAGGAGGCGAGCTCGAGTGAGAGTAGTTCTAGCAGCAGCAGTAGCAGCAGCACGAGTAGCAATGGGACCGCGAGTGCGAGCGCGTATGCGGCGACGACGCCGGGTAGCTCCAGCACCCCGACTCCCACCCCGAGCTCCAGTTATTCGAGTGGTGGCGTTGAGAGGCTGGGTGGAGGTCTGAGGGAGTTTTTGTTTGGGAGCTTTTTCGTTGCTCTGCTTTTGCTTTGAGGGAGTGGAGATGCGCTGAGAGGGTTTAGCGATGCTTTTTGGGATGAAATCTTTTAATGCGTTGATGTGGAGTGATATGACATCATGACGAATATTCAAGTATTTTGATTGTTGACGGCGTGTTGACTTTAGTACATTACATCTGTGGGCTAATTTAATGTCTCGAATAGAGACTGATGGCTAGGGTACTGATTTTGTGCACAAGCTGCTGTACGGTTGCAAAGCGAGAAATTAGATCGAGATCGTTGTAAGGCTCCATAAAATTACCGCCAGGGCGCCGTTAAAACAGCCATCGTACGCGTGTCATGAAAGCTATGAAGAAGTACTGATCTTCATGCATCTCGTTGTAGGTCAGATAGGTGTGAACGATTCGAGCATCGAATGCGAGGTTTTTATTTAACTTGCCTTAAGCTGAGCGTAGGGAGAGTGTGCCGATCGCAACACGCACAAGTGACGTAGCTAGAGTTTCTGGTGCACACTCGGGTTGTACATCCAGTGAGCGTTGCATCTTCCTCTTAGCCAATTTTAAAAAGAGAAAACATCATATGATTGCGCCTTAGCGCTTCCAGTGCACGTGTGGAAAGCCGAAAAAAAAAGGGGGGG
>JAJNLL010000142.1:0-18633 GCA_023089105.1 Lasiodiplodia citricola | reverse complement strand
AACTTTAAGTTAACTACGAAGAATTAAGTGTCTAGCTAAGAAGTATATCTATATACTATAGAAAAGCTAGTTATAATTTAGAGTTTAGTAGTTTATTCGTACTAAGATAGATAAACGTCTAAACTAAGAGTTTAGTAGTTTAGTACGCTAAGCTTCTTTAAACCTTTAAACTAGTAGGTCGTACGTAACTTTAGCGCTTAAAGCGTCTTTCTAATATTTATTTTCTAGCTTCGCTAAGCGACTATAATATCGTATTATACCTCGCTCGTTTCTCTCGCCTATTTACTTTCTAGCTATTTTACTACGTTTCTTCGAAACGATTATACGTCTAGATCTATAGTTTTCTACTAGGCTTTATAGTCTCTTATTTCGTAGAAGATTTTCTAGTCTATACTTTCTTTCTAACTTATCGCGTTCTTAAGAGTAGTCTTTCTATATAGATCGTAGCTACTATCTACTAGTATTTTTATACGCGCCGTTCTTTTATACCCTCTAGATTTCTATACGAAATCTAGAACTATACGACGTTTTCGCTCGTAAGACTCTTTAGTTCTTAAAACGAGTTTTTTTATACGAGCTTTCTACTCTTAAAGTTATAAAGTCTATATTTTCTAGAGTTTATAATACTACTTTTTCTCTTAGAAATCTTTAGTCTAAAGATTCTTCTAGCTTTTCTATAATATATATCGCGTTCTTTTATCTATCTCTTTTCTTTTTTCGTAAGTCTTTTATAATATTTAGTAAAAAGCGTATTTAAAATAAGTCGTCTTATCGCGTTAAGCTTTCTACGACTATTAACTCTTTCGCTCTAGCTACTCGTTCTTATTTTAATTGTTCTACTAACGATCGTCTATATAGAATTAGTCTTTAAGCTATATATTATAGTAAGTATATTACTTATAGTCTAGCTATATATAACGCTAAGAGGTTTTCTATAGCTAAGAGTAAGTCTTTTCTTCTTTCGTATTTCTTTTAGCTAATAGTATAGTAATTCGCCTTTATCGTTAATAAAAGCGGATTCGAGCTAAGAAGAAGATTACTTATAAGGCGTTATAAATCTTACTAGAGAAGTTAAAGAAGCTTTAACGTTAAGTAAAGAAGAGAACTTAAACGACTTTAGCGAAACTAGTTCGTCTTCGAAAATAGTAGCGCTTACTTAAGAAGCGTAGACTTATCGTTCTTAACTATATATTAGATACTAAGAACGTAGCCGCTTTAAAGAAGTAGAACTAAATATCGCTAAAGCGCCTTACTATTAAAGATCTTATAGACTCTAAAAACGCTAAGACTAAATAATCGCTAAAGCGTTTACGTAGTAAGTTCTTAGCTAATATTATTACGAATTCTACTTAGACTATTAGATTCTTTAAAGCTAGTTCTAATACTACGCCGCTAGAGACGTTTAAGCTAGTAGACCGGGCGCGCTAGACTTTAAATCTTAATTTTAGATTCTTAGACGTCTTCGCGATTAACGCGTCTCTAGCTTAGAGTAATCTAGATTTTAGCGATAGAATTCTATAATAAGATCTTTATATTCTTTATAGTTTTCCGGCGGTTTCTAGATATTATTCTAGTCTTCTTTCTATTTAATAAGATATCTAAATTAACTATTATAGTAGCTACTATTAAGGATTTTTTCTACGATCTAATTTTTATTCTTATTAATATCTAGATTTTCTAGAGTTATTTCTTCGATTTATTCTACTAAGATAGCGATTCTTAAAGCTAGTTCGAGTAGTTCTATATAGAATACTAGATTAATTCTTATAATACTAAATAATTTAAAACGATATATAACTTCGCCTAGTTTTTCTTTAATTTCGAACGATTCGATTTTCTTAAAGTCTAGTTTATTATTTAGCTGTCGAGTTTTAATATTTTTTTTAAAAAGATAGACTTTATTTTCTCTTTTTAACTCTAGTACCTTCTAGTATCGTCTATTATAGTAATAAAATATTATATATTCTTAAAATTTAATATCGAGGCTAAGTTATTTATAAAGTTCTTTTAGCTATTTAGCTTTTAAGATTTCTCTTTAGACTAATAATTCGCTTAAAATTATCTCTCTATATACCATTAACTTATACTCGTAGTTAGCGTAGTACAAAGATATCTACGTAGCTAACGCTTTTAAGCTATTATACGCGTACTAGACTAGAGATAGTAATTCTATCTAGTTATCTTATACGTAGTTAAGATAGTAGCGTAGATATTATTTAAGCGTCTAGTTAACGCGCTTAGTTAGTCTATCTATTTATAGATATACTATAGTAGAGAGTCTATAGTCTATTCTAAGTTAATATATAAGAAATTTCTAGAATCGGGCTATAAAGAAATAATCTCTATCTAATATAATTATTTTTAGTATTTCGTAACTACTAAGAATTATCTTAAGAAATATATAGACTATCTCTTTCGCGTTCGCCACTTTAAGAAACGAAACGTAGTACGCGTACTTAATTAGTCTCTTAATAATAACTAAAATTAAGTTATATACTACTTTAGTAAGTAGCTCGACTAATTTAAATAAGTCTATAATAAAATCTAATAAGACTACTTACTAAACTCTATTTAGAACTTTAATTAGCTAGAGTATTTCGTAGAGTACGTATCTTATAGTCTTACTTCTATTATATAGATCGTATTCTAAGACTACTTTTCTTACTACCTTCTATAGATATAAAAAGTAGTAGTATCTAGTAATTCTTTCTATTATTTTATCGATTTTTTAGTAGCTATATACTAGAACTTCGTAAATATCTTTTATAAGTTCTTTCTAAAGTTTCGCTAGTATATAGAATAGATTTTTATATAGAATTATATTCTCTACGTCTTAGAAAATTCGGTTATTAGTTTCTTCTTTTTTAAGTTCTTACGCTAGTAGATCTTCTATATAGACTTTTTAAAACTTACGTAACTAGACGCCGCCTTCTAGACGTATCGCTAGCGCTAGTCGTCTAACTAAAGTAAGCGATAAATTAGTTTCTAAATTTCTCTTAAGCTATAATTAAGTAGTTCTAAAAATAGATATACTCGTTCTAGCGAATATAAGAGTCTCGTCTTTCTATTAGTTAAGTATCGTAGACTATAGTTCTAGCTTTTCTTTAATATAGTCGACTCTTCTACTTAACGCGTCTACGCGAGCGTTTTTAAATTTCTTTCTATAAATAATCTTTATATTATAGAACGCTAGTTCTTTAGTCTATCTAACTTATCTTCTCGTTAGTTTCTTTATAGTAGTAAAGTATATAAAATTCTTATAGTCGTAGTATACTAATATCTAGTATTTAGCGCCTTCTAGATAGTATCTCTATTCTTTAAATACTATAATAATAGCTAAGAGTTCTTTATTATAGACGTTATAGTTAAGCTTTAGAGATATTATTTTTTTAGAGTAATACGCGATTAAGTAGAATCTTTCTTATTTATTAGATTAACTAAGATAGACTCTAATAGCGTAGTCTAATACGTTAGTTTTTATAACGATAGAGAGTTTAGAATTATAAATTTCGAGAATAGACGCTTTATAGAATATTCGCTTTAGCGAGTTAAATACTCGTTATTACTCTTCTTTCTATATAAATTCGTACTCTTTTTATATAAGTCTTATAAGAGACTTATATACTATCGCGTATTTATTAATAAATTTATAGTAAAAGTTAGTAAAGCTAAGAAAGAATTATACTTTCTTAATAGTCTTTAGTATAGACTAATCTCTAATTACGTCTAGTTTAGTATCGTCTATACTAATATAGTCTAGAATAATAATAAATTCTAGATATTCTATCTTCTAGAAGTATTATTTATATTTCTTAGATACGATAAATAGTTTCTATTCTTAAAATACGTCTAGAATCTTCTTAATATACTCTATATATTCTTCGAAGGTTTTTAAGTAAATTAGAATATCGTCTAGATAAGCTATATAAAATATATCTAAATATAGACGTAGAACGTTATTAACTAAGCTCTAAAACGTTACTAGAGTATTAGTAAGCCCGAATAATATAACTATATATTTAAAATAACTATAACGTATTCGAAACGCTATCTTCTATTTTTCTTCTTTCTTAATTTATATAAGATAATAGCCGTCTCTAAAATCGAACTTAGTAAAGTATTTTACATCTTAGATCTTATTCTATAGCTTATCGATACGAAGTAATAGATATTAGTTTTTTATTATAATATCGTTTAGTTATTTATAATTAATATAGAGGCGAAGCTTATCGTTTTTCTTTAGAACGAATAGAATAAGATATTTAGCTAGTAATAATAAAGACTGTATATAATCTCGTTCGATATTCTTATTAATATATTTTCTTAAAGCCTCGCTTTTCTTCTATAAGAGAAAGTAGATTAACTTAAACGTAGACTACGTTTCTAGAATAAGAAATATCTCGTAATTCTATAATTAGTATCTAGATAGCTATTCTTTTTCTCTTTTCTAAAATACCGGTTATTATTTCTAAAACTATAGAGATATCGTCTCGAGTTTTAGTATTAAAGCTTTTTTTCTCTTAGAATTACCTACTATCTTCTAAATATTACTTATAATATATTTTCTACTTAGCTAGATTAAATTTTTACTAGGTCTTTCGTCGTATCTAGTATTAATTCTCTAGAGATAGTCTTCTTTAACTAGCTTTAGATCGTTATTCTTCGTATAAGACTCTATTAATCGCTATATCTTAGCTACGATCTTTTATTCTATTTTTTTACTAGGCTTAAAATATATTTTATAGACCTTCTTATCTTAACGTTTTATACGCCTAATTATCGTATAGAATATTTTCTATATATTAACGAAGTCTAGTACTTCTACGTCTTTTCTTTATTCTATACTTTAGACTTCTAGCTTTTAGCTCTAGCTCTAACTCTTCTAGCTTAGACTTTTAGCTCTAGCTCTATTTTCTAGCGTCTAGCTCGTTCTTCTTATAGTAGCGAAATACTTAGTATACTTTTCTTTTAGAAAGATAATTTCTTCTATATTCTAGCGGATTTATAGCTCGTATATCTTAAGCTATAGTATTTTAAAGATTATATCGTATTCTAGAATTATTATAAGGTCTAAATTAATATATTTCTTATAATTATCGATAGAAATAGAAATCGTACTAGTTTCTAAGTAGATTTATTTCTACTTAGCCGGTAATCTGTCTATAGTAACTAGTAAGTAGAGATAGTTCTTTATTTAGCGGTATATATATAGTCGTAAGACGTAGACAAAGTCGATAAAGTTTCTTTATATATTACTATCGATTATAGCTATAGCTCGATAGCTATTAATATAAACTAGTATATAGAGTAAGTTTATAAAAGCTATTCTAGTAGATATTTTTCCGTTCGCTATACTTATAACCTAGTTAAAAGACCTAGTCGACGGCTTCTTTTAGAGTTTCTAGCTAGAGAGACTGTCTAGTTTTCTAATTAAGGTATATTAGAGGTTTCGTACGTACGTAGTTCTCTAAATTTTCTAATCTAGTCTCGTAGAAAAAGACTATTATCTACTAATTACGAGATATTATTATAGAAGTAGAAGTTCTATTCTCTTACGTAGAGAAGAATTTTCTTCTATTAAATCTAACGCTACTTTTAGATTCGTCGTTAATAGTAAACTATATCGTTATAGACTACGTACTATATTATAGATCGTTTATACTTAAGTAGAGGGGTCTATTAAAGAATATCTTCTTATTATATAGTTATTCTATATATCTCTAGTATTACCGCTATATTTCTTAAATAGACTTTATTTTTATTACGTTAAGCTTTTTGTACTTTAACTTATAGCTATTTCGCGATTTCTTCGACGGTTATATAGTATAAAAGATACTATTAGTTTTAGCTATCGAGTTAGTAGACTTTCTAGATTAGAATGTCTTCTTAGATCTAGAACTATATAATATATAGGTCTAGTCGTATTACTAGAGTCTAGATAGTAGTTAGCGTAGATACGCGTAAGATAGTATAAACTCGTTAAGATTTTTTAGAGTACTAATCCGCGCTCTATTTATCGCTCTTATAGATTAAATACTTATCGTTATAGTACGTAGTCTAGCTTATAGCGGTATAACTAACTTCTTTAGTAGCTATTACGGCGATTTTCTTAGATTCTTTTTTTTTTTTAATAGCTACTATCTTTTTACTTACTCTCTCTATATACTTAGAGAAATAGTTTTTATACTATTTTTTATCGTAGTAGATATAAAGTCTCTTATCGAATCGAGTTTATTACTAAAAGGTCTATTTACGCGACTAGCGTTTACTCTTATTCTTATTCTTAAACTTTCTTTTTTTCTTCTATATAGCGTTAAGTTCTATAATATTACCTTCTTTTTACGTATAGCGTAGCCTTCTTAGCTAGAAACTATTAGCTTCTAGTTTCTTATTATTCTATTAGTATTTAGTACGTATCTAGTCTAATTTCTAAGTCTTATTTATAAGTTCTTTAAGTATTACTTACTTAAAATAATAGATTAAAGCCTTCTAAATTTCTCTCTTTAGTCTAGCTTTATATCTTATATAGAGTAGCGTATTAGTATATAATACTTTTATAGCGTATAGAATATTATAAAAGCGAACGTTATAGTCTAGAACGAAGCTCTTCTACTTAATATTTAGTAGAGTATTTATAGCTTTCTTAGATTCGTCGATAGTTATAAATATCTTTTAAAGCTTCTTAGCGAAGTCTTCGTACTTACTAAAGAGCTAAAGAGTTTCTTTATTATAGTCGTTAGATTACTTCTAATACTCTCTTTTATAGAGGCGAAACTATTATTTAGCCGCTTCTCTAAGAAAGATACTAGCGAAAAGAACTTTCTTAATATCTATTAAAAGTTAATTACTTGAGAAGTAGAGATAGTTATTAAGCTATATAAGAAAGTTCTAGATCTTCTTATAGTCTTCGTAGTAGAAGTCTAGCTTTAGAATTTTAATTTTTAGATTCGTTCGTAAGACTAGTATTTTAGACGTTACGATCGGAGCTAGTAAGAAGAATAAAGTTAGTTATAACTATACTACTAGTCTTTCGTTTTTTATCTTCTAATCTTTTAGCTTCTATTAAAGCTATCTAATCTACTTTTAATTACTCTAAATTATATACTATAGATCGGCTAAGATTAGCTACGAAGACGTTTCTATCTAGACGTTATTTATCTTATTAGATACTATTACTATTTATTAATAATTTCTATACTAAGTTAATACTTTTCTATTTTAGTCGATAATCGTATTAACTATTCTATCTTCTCTTATAAGAATAGTAGTTAAAGTATAATAGTAGACTTCTTCTACTAAGCTTCGAAGTTACTTAGTAAATAGTTAAACTATAAGAATTTATCTTAAAGAGATAAGAGAGAAAAGATAATAATTAGATAAGAGAGTATTACGTAATTATATAGTATATAGTAAGCTAGTTATCTCTAATTAAAGAGTCTTAATTAGAACTTTAAGTTAATTATAGAGGGTTAAGTATCTAGCTAAGAAGTATATCTATATACTATAGAAAAGCTAGTTATAATTTAGAGTTTAGTAGTTTATTCGTACTAAGATAGATAAACGTCTAAACTAGAGGTTTAGTAGTTTAGTACGCTAAGCTTCTTTAAACCTTTAAACTAGTAAATCGTACGTAACTTTAGCGCTTAGAGCGTCTTTCTAATATCTATCTTCTAGCTTCACTAAGCGACTATAATATCGTATTATATCTCGCTCGTTTTTCTCGTCTATTCGCTTTCTAGCTATCTTACTACGTTTCTTTAAGACGATTATACGTCTAGATCTACGATTTCTTACTAGACTCTATAGTCTTTTATCTCGTAGAAAATTCTCTAGTCCGTACTTTCTTTCTAACTTATCGCGTCTTTAAGAGCGGTTTTTCCGTACGGGCCGTAGCTACTATCTACTAGTATTTCTATACGCGTCGTTTTTTTATACTCTCTAGATTCTCGTATAGAATCTAGAACTATACGGCGTTTTTACTCGTAAGACTCTTTAGTTCTTAAAATAGATTTTTTTATACGGGCTTTCTACTCTTAAAGTTATAAAGTCTATATTTTTTAGAGTTTATAATACTTAACGTCTCTAAGAAACTAGATTCTAAAAGTATTATACTTCTAGAAACTAGTTTCTAAGAGTTTATAGTTTTTAGAGATCTTTAAGGTCTAAAAGATTCTTTCTAGAATTAGAGATTTCTTATTTAGCTTTAAGTAACTAAAACTAGAAGATAAATTATCGTAAGTTCTAATTAAAGTTAGTTAAGTTTAATATTTTCTTTTTTATTTTATTTTAAAAGCGCTAGAAATAGTTCTAATTAGTTAAGAGTATAGTTATATTACTAGCTAAGAGCGTCGACTTTTCTATTCTTAGTTTCTTTTTAATAGATAATTTTAAAGTTAAAAAAGACGAGTTATTTTATCTATCTAATCTATCTTTAATTAAGAATTTTTATAGTTATAAAGACGTCTAGATTTTAGTAGTCTAAGTATATTATTAATTTAAAATTTACTTCTTCGAGATAGTATCTCTATTTTTTAAAGATAATAATAATAGTAAAAAGCTTTTTATTATAGATATCGTAATTAAGTTTTACTAAGAATATTTTTCTAAAGTAAAAGACTATAAAATAAAGTTGTTTTTAGTCGTCTAGCTAGCTAAAATAGACTCTAATAGCGTAGTTAAATATATCTATTTCTAGATAGATAAATCTATTTAAATTAAAGAAAGTAAGAACTAGTATCTTCGTAAACGCTCTTTTAAGTAGTTTAAAGACTTTTTATTATATTTTTTACTACTTAAAGCGAGTATTCTTTTAAGTAAGACGAGTTAGAAATTTAGCTAACTTAGCGTAGTCTTTAATAAATTAGTAATAAAAGTTAGCGAAATCTAAGAAGAATTAGACTTTTTAAAGATTCTTAAATATAAGCTAGCTAAAAATAAATTCTACTTTCTTAGAGTCTATTATAACCTTACTAAGTCGAATAATAAATTCTAGAAACTCTACTTCTTAGACGTAGAACGCGTATTTTTTAGACTTAACTTATAGCTTTCTTTTTTATAGCTTTCTAAGTACTTTTTCTACGTATTTCTAGTATTTTTTTAAAGTTTTAGAGTAAATAAGAATATTATTAAGATAGACTATATAGAAGACGTTTAGATATTCTTAAAGAATATTATTAATTATAGCTTAGAAGATAGTAGAAGCGTTAGTAAGTTTAAAGAATATAACTAGATATTTAAATAGTTCGAATTAGCTTCGCTACGCTATTTTTTACTCTTCTCTCTTTTTAATTTAAATTAAATAGTAGTCGTTTCTAAGATCTAGCTTAGTAAAGTATTTTATCTTTTAAAGTTAGTTCTATAGTTTATTAATACGAAGTAGAGAGTATTAATTCTTAATAGTAATATCGTTTAAAGCTTAGTAGTCTATATATAGCTATAATTTTTCGCCTAGTTTTAATATAAATAGAATAGAAAAGACTGCTAAGAACTAAAATAGTTAGATATAGTCTTTTTTTAAATAGATTTCGATATATTTCTTAAGTATCTAAAGTTCTTTTTTAGATATAGAGTATAAGAGTTTAAACTTAGATATAGTTTCTAGTATTAAAGATATCTTATAATTTTATAGTTAGTATTTAAATAGAGCGTTCTTACTTATTTTTTTCTTAAAGAGGTTAAACTTATAATATTATAAAGATATATAGTCTAAAAAGTTCTTAATATTAGTAGCGTTAATTTACTATAGATTATATTTTATACGTCTATAAAGATCTTAAAGTTTCTAGAAACTAATAATTTATTTTCTAAAAAGACGAGTAATTCTATAGACTTACTAAATCTCTAGAGATTATTAGATTTTAATTCTAATTCTCTAGAGAGTAGCGCGTATTTAGAAGATTTTAGTAGAAGTACTATTTTTAACTTTTTTTCTAAGGACTTTCTTAGAGATCTTACTAATCTATACTAGTTCGCTCTAAATTACTTAGAGTTATACTAACGCCGCTATAATACTAAATAGCTACTACGTCTCGTTCTTTTCTCTAGATCTAAACTTTACTTTTTTAGATTTCTAGTTAATATATAGTTTTTATTTTTAAAGCTAGAGGCGTTCTAGAATAATATTATATCTAGAAGTTTTTATAATATTTAAGTATATTCTTTCTTAGTATTTTTCTTTAGCTAGTATAAGTTCTTAAATTTCTATAAGTATTAATTCTTCTCTATATATACTAGATAAACTATCTATAATAATAAGTTTATAGAGGTTTTTCTTTTCTTAAAACTTAATATTATATTTTTCTACGAAGTAGAAGTTAATATAATTATCTTTATTAGCTAAGTTAATTAGAATATAGACTTAACGTCTATTAGTAAGTATATTAATAATAAGATACTTAGTATACTCGGCTAAAAGTTCTTTATTATTTATAGTATACGTATAAGAGAGTTTTTCTTTAGTATTACTAGTCGTTATTATAATTATCTAAAGAGACGCTAAGAACTACGTCTTTATCTACTTCTAAATTAAAGACTTTTTTAGTTTTTTATCTTTAACTAGTATCTATTAGTCTCTTTTAGTTTATAATAGCTTTTATACTCGTTATTAGTATAATTAGTCTAGTACTACTTATCGTAGAAGTTCTCTACTTCTACTACTTATATAGCTAAGATTTAGTATATAGTTTTATTACCGTCTTTATATTAGTAGATATAGTATTTTTTTTTATTATAGCGAAGATATAGATCTTTCTTATAGTATTAGTTTTTTTTCTCTTAGAATAGAGATCTATTATATTTAATACTATTAAGATTTATAAATTTACTAGAGCTCGTTATTACGAACTCTAGAGAATATAGACTTTATAATTCTAAAAATAAAAAGTCTATACGAAAAAAAGTATTATAAGAACTAAAGAGTCTTATAAGTAAAAGAGTCGTACGGTCTTAAATCTTATACGAGAATTTAAAAAGTATAAAATAATAACGCGTATAAAAATATTAATAGATAGTAGCTAAAGTTCGTATAAATTCTCTACGAGACGAAGAACTATAAGACCTAGTTAGAAACTATAGGTCTAGAAGTATAATCGTCTTAAAATAGTATAGTAAAATAAAAAGCTAGAAAGTAAATAGACGAGAAAAGCGAGTAGAATATAATATAATATTACGACTGTTTAGTAAAGTTAAAAGTTAAATACTAAAAATAGACTCTAAGCGTCTAAGTTACGTAAGTTCTATATAATAATAGACTCTTTTTACTAAGCTTTAAAGTCGCTTAGTAGATAGTTAAACTATAAGAGTTTATCTTAAAGAGATAAGAGAGAATAAATAATAATTTAGATAAGAGAGTATTATATAATTATATATTATATAGTAAGCTAGTTACCTCTAACTAAAGAGTCTTAATTAAAACTTTAAGTTAACTACTAAGAGTTAAGTATCTAGCTAAAAAGTATATTTATATACTATAGAAAAGCTAGTTATAATCTAAGAATAATTACTATTATCGATTATTCTATATATTAATAGAATAGTTACTAAGACTAATTATCTAGATAATAGACTAGATAATTAGAGTTATTAATTATTCTATAGAGCTTACGTAACTCGAACGCTTAGAATCTATTTCTAATATTTAACTTCTAACTTTACTAAGCGGTCGTAATATCGTACTATATCTTATTCGCTTTTCTCATCTATTCGCTTTTTAGCTTTTCGTTTTACTACGCTACTTTAAAACGATTATACTTCTAAATCTATAGTTTCTAACTAGGTCTTATAGTTCTTCGTCTCGTAGAAAATTCTCTAGTCTATACTCTCTTTTAAAGTTACTATATTCTTTAAAAGCGGTTCTTCGTATAGACTTCGGCTACTATCTACTAGTATTTTCGTACGCGTTATTATTCTATACTCTTTAAATTTTTATATAGAATCTAAGACTATATAACTCTTTTACTTATAAGACTCTTTAGCTCTTATAATATCTTTTCTTATACGAGCTTTTTACTCTTAGAGTTATAAAGTTCGTATTCTCTAAAGTTTATAATACTATTTTCTCTCTTAGAAATCTTCGACTCGAAGATTTTTTCGAATTTTTACGATATATATTACGTTCTTTAGCTTTTCTTTTTCTTTTTTCTTTCTTTCTCGTAAGTTATATTATTATATCTCTTAAGCGTAAGTAAACTAAATAAATCTTATTAGAGAAGTAGATTAACTTTAAGAACTACGTAATATCTATTCTCTATTTCTCTTATCTTCTACTATTATTTTAAGAGAAGATTATAGAGTATTAAATAAATTTAAGAAGTTTCTCGCGCTATAGTAAGTATATACGACGAAGTAAGTCTACTTATAATAGTAGAGGCCTTAACGCTATAGATTATAGATTTCTTTTCTCTTATCTTTAGTTTCTATTAATTATCTCTAGTTAATCGTTTAAACTAAACGCGCGCGAAGCTTTATATAAATTAAAAAAAGACTTATAAGACTATATAGACTATAATAGTCTATTTTTCGTAGCTAGAAAAGTAGAAGAATCTTCTAGAGCGTCGAGTCTAGCTAATACTATTCTATAAGATAGCGACTATAGAGAAGCTTAAAAAGTTAAATTAACTTAAGTCTACTTATATAGCTAAGAAGTTAGTTAATTCTAAATTTACTAAGAAGAAGTAGTCGCTAAAGCGTTTACGTAGCGAGTTCTTAGCTAATATCTCTATAAATTCTATCTAGACTATTAGATCTTCTAAAGCTAGCTTAAATATTACGCCGCTAGAAACGTCTAAGCTAGTTAACTAGGCGCGCTAGACTTTAGATTTTAATTTTAGATTTTTAGACGTCTTCTTAATTAACGCGTCTCTAATTTAAAACGATCTAGATTTTAGCGATAAAAATTTATAATAAGATCTTTATAGTCTTCGTAATTCTCTAGTAGTTCTTAGATATTATTTTAGTCTTTTTTCTATTTAATAAGATAACTAAACTAATTATTATAGTAGCTACTATCGAGAATTTTTTTTATAATCTAGTCTATATTTTTATTAGCGTTTAGATTTTCTAGTATTATCTCTTTAGTTTACTCTACTAAAGTAGTATTTTATAAAGCTAGTTCGAGTAGTTCTATATAAAATACTAGGTTTACGCGTATAGTATTAGATAATTTAAAGTAGTATATAACTTTGTCTAGTCTTTCTTCGATTTCGAACGATTTAATTTTCTTAAAGTCTAATTTATTACTTAGTCGTCGAGTCTTAATATTTTTTCTAAGAAGATAAACTTTATTTCTTCTTTTTAGCTTTAGTATCTTTTAGTACTGTCTATTATAGTAGTAGAATATTATATATTCTTAAAATTTAATGTTAAGACTAAGCTATTTATAAAGTATCTTTAGTTACTTAGCTTTTAGAATCTCTCTCTACGCTAGTAATTTACTTAAGATAATTTCTTCGTATATAATTACTTCGTACCCGTAGTTAGTAAAATACGAGAATATTTACGTAGCTAACGCTTTAGAGCTATTATACGCGTGCTAGACTAGTAGTAGTAATTCTATCTAGTTATCTTATACGTAGTTAAGATAATAGCGTAGATATTACTTAAGCGTTTAGTTAACGCGTTTAGTAAGTCTATTTATTTATAGATATACTATAGTAAAGAGTCTATAGTCTATTTCTAGTTAGTATATTAGAGACTTCTAGAATTAGACTATAAAGAGATAGTCTCTATTTAATATAATTATTTTAAATATTCTATAACTATTAAGAACTATTTTAAAGAATATATAGACTATATCTTTCGTAGTTACCGCTTTAAGAAATAGTACGTAATATACGTACTTAGTAAGCCTTTTAATAATGACTAGAATTAAGTCGTATTTTACTTTAGTAAATAGTTTAATTAATTTAGATAAGTTCGTAATAAAGTCTAACGAGACTATCTACTAGACTCTATTTAGAACTTTAATTAGTTAAAGTATTCTATAGAATACGTATCTTACGGCTTTACTTCTATTATATAGATTATATTTTAAGACTACTTTTCGTACTACTTTCTATAGATAAGAGAAGTAGTAGCTTCTAGTTATTCTTTTTATTATCTTATCGATTTCTTAATATCTATATACTAGAGCCTTATAAATATCTTTTATAAGTTCTTTTTAAAGTTTTACTAAAATATAAAATAGATTTTTATATAGAATTATATTCTTTCGATTCTAAAAAATCTAGCTATTAGTTTTTTCTTTTTTAAGTTTCTATATTAGTAAATTATCTATATAGACTTCTTAAATTTTACGTAACTAGACGCTATTTTATAGCGTTAGCGCTAGCTATCTAACTAGAGTAAGCGGTAAATCGTCTTTTAGATTCTTCTTAAGCTATAATTAGATAGTTCTAAAAATAGATACGCTTATTTTAGTAGATATAAAAGTTTTATCGTTCTATTATTAAAGAACTACTAGCTATAGCTCTAGCTTTTCTTTAATATAGTTAGCTCTTTTACTTAGCGCGTCTACGTAAGCGTTCTTAGATTTCTTTTAATAGATAATCTTTATATTATATAACGCTAGTTCTTTAGTCTATCTAACTTACTATCTAGTTAGTTTTTTTATAGTAGTAAAGTATATAAAATTCTTATAGTCGTAATATACTATTACTAGATATACTACGCTCTCTAAATAATACCTTTATTCTTTAAATATCGTAACGATAACTAAAAGTTCTTTATTATAGACGTTATAATTAAGCTCTAGAGATATTATTTTTCTAGAATAGTACGCTATTAGATATAGCCGTTTTTATTTATTAGACTAACTAATATACGCTCTAATAGCGTAATCTAATACGTTAGTTTCTATAATAATAGATAGCTTAAAATTATAAATTCTAAGAATAGAGGCTTCGTAGAATATTTATTTTAAAAAGTTAAATACTTCTTATTACTTTCTTTTCTATTTAAATCTATACTTCTTATAAATAAGTCGAGTAAGTAGCTTATATACTACTACGTAGTAGTAAATAAATTTATAGTAGAAGTTAGTAAAACTAAGAAAGAATTATACTTTCTTAATAGTTTTTAATATAGACTAATCTCTAATCGCGTCTAGTTTAGCGTCGTTTATACTAATATAGTTCGAGATAATAATAAAACCTAGATATTTTACTCTTTAGAAGTATTATTCGTATTTCTTAGATACGATAAAGAGTTTCTATTCTTAAAGTACGTCTAGAATCTTTTTAATATATTCTATATATTCTTTAAAAGTTTTCGAGTAGATTAGAATATCGTCTAGATATACTATATAAAATACATCTAAATACGAACGTAAAACGTTATTAACTAAGCTCTAGAACGTTACTAAAGCGTTAGTAAGTCTAAATAATATAACTATATATTCGAAGTAACCGTAACGTATTTAAAATACTATCTTCTATTTTTTCTCTTTCTTAATTCGTATAAGATAGTAGCTATCTCTAAGATTAAACTTAGTAAAATATCTTACGCCTTAAGTCTTATTCTATAACTCGTCGATATAAAGTAGTAGATATTAGTTTTTTACTATTATATCGTTTAGTTATTTATAATTAATATAGAGATAGAGCTTATCGTTTTTCTTAAAGATAAATAGAATAAAGTAACTCGCTAGTAACGACGAGAGTCGTATATATTCTCTTTCTAGATTTTTATTAATATATTCTCTTAAGACCTTATTTTTTTTCTAAAATAACGAGTAAATTTTTATATACGTGGGTTACGTATTTAGCTTAAAAAGTATCTCGTAGTTCTATAGTTAGTATTTTAGTAGCTATCTCTTTTCTCTTTTCTAGAATACTAGTTACTATTTCTAAAACTATAGTAGTACCGTTTTAAGTTTCGATATTAAAGCTTTCTCTCTAGTAGAATTATTTATCTCTTTCTAGATATTACTTACGATATATTTTCTATTTAGCTAAACTAGCGTCTTACTTAGCTAACTATCGTATCTAGTATATATTCTCTAAGAGTAGTCTTCTTCGACTAGCTTTAGATTATTATTCTTTATATAAGATTCTATTAATCGCTATATCTTAGCTACGATTTTTTATTCTATTTTCTTACTAAATCGAAGATATATTTTATATATCTTTTCGTCTCTACGTCTTATACGCTAGATAGCTATATAGAATATCTTCTATATATTAATAGAGTCTAAGACTTCTACGTCTTTCTACTCTATACTTTAGACTTCTAGCTTCTAGCTTAAACTCTAGCTTTTCTAGCTCTAGCTTCTAGCTTTAGCTTTATTCTTTAGTATCTAGCTTCTTTTCGTAGTAGTAAAGTATTTTATATATTTCTTCTTTAAGAAGACGATTTCTTTTATACTTTAGCTAATTTATAGCTCGTATATCTTAAGCTATAATATCTTAAGAATAATATTATATTTTAGAATCGTTATAAGGTCTAGATTAATATATTTTTTATAATTACCGATAAAAATAAGAATCGTCTCGATTTCTAAGCGAATTTTTTCTTATTTAGCTAGTAATTCGTCTATAGTAACTAGTAAGTAAGATTAATTCTTCGTTTAGCAGTATATATATAGCTTAGAGATATAGATAAAGTTAATAAAGTTCTCTTATACGCTACTATCGATTATAGCTATAGCTTTATAACTACTAATATAGACTAGTATATATAATAGATTCGTAAGTTCTATTCTAGTAGATATTTTTTTATTCAATATACTATTAATCTTATTAAAAAATCTAGTAGATAGCTTCTTCTAGAGTCTCTAACTAGAGAGACCGTCTAGTTTTTTAACTAGATAATAGTATTATAAAAGTAAAAGTTCTAGTCGTCTATATAGAAGAAGATTTCTTTCTATTAGTTTTATTAGTCTTTCTTAATTTAGTAATAGTAACTAACTATTTCTTTATAAACTATATACTATATAACTAGTCGGTTATATTCTTTCTTAGAGATCTAGTATAGAATATTTCTATACCGTATAGCGGCTTCGTATATTTCTAGTATAACGGCTATATTTTTTAAATATATCTCGTCTTCTTACTATTAAGAGTTATAAATCTTATTCTAAAGCTATCTAGCGATATCTTCTATAGTTTTATATACGACGTCGATTTAAAGTCTTTATTTTTTAGACGTATAGATTTTATAAATTACTTTATCTTACTAGACGCGGTACTAAACTATATTTAGATTTAGTCGTACTGCTAGAGTCTAGATTATAATAGAAACTAGATTATTAGTTCGTCTTATTTCGCCGTATTAGTTTAGATACTTTTTAATTCGAGCGAGAATAGTTTAGTCTCGCTAGTTCTTTTCGTTCTTCTTCTATAGCGAAGACGTATACGTATAAAATTTATTATCGCTATTAATTAGATTATTATTATTAGATAGTACTTTAGCGAACTCTTTAATCTTTACTTAGTCTAAAATACGTATTATTACGTAGACTCTTTAAGACTTTTTAGAGTACTAATCGATATTTTACTTATCGCTTTTATAGATAAAATAGCTATCGTCGAAGTATATAGTTTAACTTATAGCTATATAGTTAATCTTTTTAATAGCGGAGACGACTTTTTTAAACTTTTCTTTTCTACTTATAGCGGCGGTCTTCTTACGCGTCTTTTTTAAATACTATAAGAAGTACTTTTTATATTATTTCTCGCTATAATAGATATAGAGTCTCTTATTAAAGTAGACTTACTACTAGAGAGTCTATTTACGCTATAGACGCTTACTCTTCTTCTTATTCTTAAGCTTTCTTTTTTTCTTTTAAACTATATCGAGTTCTATAGCGTTACTACTCTTTTAGATATAGCGTAGTCGTCTTAGCTAGAAGTTATTAAATCGATAGATTCTTTTATTCTACTTAAACTCGTTTTTAAGTTACTTTATCTTAAGAGCTAACTTAATTATAGTCTTTAGAGATTTTATATTCTTATAGAGAACTATTACTTTCTTAATCTCGCTCTTTAGTTCTCTTTAATAAAAGATTCGAAGCGTAAGATCGAAGTATTCTTTAGCTAGAAATACCGCGTTCTAAAATTTAGTAGTATAGTTTTAGACTAATTCTTTCTACTTAATTTTAAGAAGAATACGAGTAGTTTATTTTACTTTATTTAGACCGCTAAAGATTCTCTTTAGAGCGGCTATAAAGTTCTAGTAGTTTAAGAATAGCTATTAGATAGTCTTAGATCGTAAAAAGAGGGGTTTAGTCTATTATTTTCTCTTAAATAGTCGAAACTATTACTTAGCTACTCTTTTTAGATAGATACTAGTATAGAGAACTTAATTCTTTAGTCTTATAAAGCGTTTTTACGAGAAGTAGATATAATCGTCTAGTTAAAAGAGAAAGACTTATATCTTTTTATAGTCTCTATAGTATAGATTAGACTTAAAAATCTTAACTTTAGTTATAGACGGCGTAGATAGCGTCTATACTAGTTAGACTCTAAAAACAACGTTTTCGTTTCGTAAGCTTTAGATAACTTACTATAGTTTCTTATTAGTTAGTATTCGAGTAGATTATTAAAATTTAAGTTATTAAATAGCTAGAGTATTATCTATATCGTTTATACTAACCGTAGTATCGACTATATTACTACTTTTATTAGTAATTTCTATACT
>JAJNLL010000141.1:0-19730 GCA_023089105.1 Lasiodiplodia citricola | reverse complement strand
CCCCCCCCCCCCCCCCCCCCCCCCCCCCCCACGAACCTTCCAGGCTGGCAGCGCGTTGTCGATGTAGCCGATGCCGTAGGCGACGGGCCCGCCGATGATTTGTGCCATGCCGTTCATCGAGAACCACATCGCCGTGCGGAGCGGTTGTTCGGACCTGGATTGGATCTCCCGTTAGCAAGGAGCTTTCTCGTTGTGGCTGCTAAGGAGCAGCAGCGTTCTCGCCAGAAACCAACCTTTTGTAGAACATGGTTGTGAGAAGCACGAAGCAAGGGCTGACGCCAGCCTCCAGCGCACCAAGAAAGAACCGAGTCGTCATCAGGCCGGCGAAGTCGTCGGCGGCCGCCATGCACAGGAGGACGGTGCCCCAGAGACCACTAAAGGAGCGTCAGCCGATTGGAGAAAAACTCAACGTATACTCCGCTCAGACGACAGAGGATTTGATCGGGCTTACATGATGACGCCGCAGACCCTGGTAATGTGCACTTTCTGGAAGAGGTAGTTCAGCGGGAACTCGGCGACGAGGTAGCCGATGTAGAAGATGGTCGTCAGCCACGAGTACTGGCTGCCGTGCAAGCCGACGTCCTGGCGCATGCCCCACAGCGCCGAGTAGGAGATGCAGGACTTGTCGAGGAATTGGATGAGGTAGGTGACCATGAGCTGTTTTTCTCCTGTCAGCAATTTCCGTGGCCTGATGGGGGATGGGATGGGATGAGATGGCTGACCAGAGGCATGAGGTGGAGGTCGATTTTCCATCGCACTGCACGATCCTCTTCTTCGGTGAAGTGTTCGACCTCGCCGATTTCCGCGACAACTGCGACGCCGATGTCGTCGGCATGAGGTTTGCCACCCATGTCTGAAGGCTTTTCAGTCTTGGTCTCCATGGCCGGGGACCGCGTGGAGCAGTCGAACAGCAGCAGTGCAGGGACCGAGGGGATCTGTGGAGCAGGTTAATGCTCGGACAGGGAAGAAGAGAATGCAAGACTGTGGTTCTGGCTGGCCTGCATCGTGCCGGAGAGCGGTCTTTTCATACACCACGATGGCGGTGCGGCCTTATCGCAGACATCCCGAGGAAAGTCTGGGGTGGAAGGTGGCTATTGGGTCGGGGCGACAGGGGTATCGGCTGCGGCCCGGCCGATGTCCCTGTACTCAGTTACAACCCCATATGACAATCGCAAATTCACTCTGGCGTATAACAAGACGGCTACCCCGCATCTTCCAAGACTTTTTTTCGTCTTATCCAGACCTGCCGACAAGATCTTTCCCAAAAATGTCCGAGTCCAAGCTTTCTCCCGAGGTCATCGACCATATCTGCCAAGCCATTGACACAGCAAGCGATGAGCTGCGGCGCTTAAATCTCGAGGTAAGCAGTCACCATATTACAAGAATGCAGACAGGATAGTAACAAGCATTGATAGATTTACAACAACCCGGAGACGAAATATGAAGAATTCAAAGCATTCAAGCTGCTAACAACCTGGTTCGAAAGCCAAGGCTGGACAGTGAAGCGGTCAGTCTACGACATCGAGACCGCCTTCGAAGCCCGCTTCACCGTCGGCGAAGGCGGCCGAACCATAGCATACAATGCCGAATACGGTAATGCTTCCTTCTCTCCCATCCCCCCTCCTCCACTAACATCTCCCCCGCAGACGCCCTTCCCAAAATCGGCCATGCCTGCGGCCACAACCTCATCGCCACGAGCACGCTCGCCTCCGCCCTTGGCACGGCCGCCGCCCTGCGCCACACGCAAACCGCCGGCACCGTCCTCGTCGTCGGCACGCCGGCCGAGGAAACCGGCGGCGGCAAGTACTACATGGCGCAGCGGGGCGCGTGGCGCGACGCCCACGCGTGCCTGATGACGCACCCGATGCCCGACTTCTCGACGCCCGTGTGCGCGACCAAGGCGTCGTGGAAGTTCCGCGCCTACTTCCGCGGGCGCAGCGCGCACGCCGCGGCCGCGCCGTGGGAGGGCCGCAACGCGTGCGACGCCATCGTCGGCGCGTACGAGGGCATCGCGCGGCTGCGGCAGCACCTGAACACGACGAAGGACGGCGGCGAGAGCGTGCAGGGGGTGATATTGAAGGCGGGCGAGGCGCCCAACGTGGTGCCGGACTATGCGGAGGGCACGTTTAGCATCCGCGCGCGCAACACGGCGGGCTTGCACAAGCTGCGGGAAAGGGTGGAGCCGGTGTTCACGGGTGCGGCGGCGGCGGCCGGGTGCGAGGTCGAGCTGTGCTGGGACGCGCTGTATGAGGATGTGGTCACGAATGTGGCGCTGGCGCAGCGGTACCGCGAATACATGTTGGCTAGGCTCGGCATGTCGCCCGACGAGATGGTGCCGCTGGACGAGGCGGCGCGCAAGCACGAGCAGAACGGCAGCTCCGACATGGGCAACGTCACGTACGTCTGCCCCGGCATCCAGCCCATGTTCCGCATCGACGCCGCCGGCCCGCCGCACACGCCCAAGTTCCAGGAGGCGGCGGGGACGGACTTTGCGCACGAGAAGGCGCTGCAGGCGGGCAAGGCGAATGCGCTGGTGGGATATGAGGTGCTGGTGGACGATGGGTTCTACGGCGAGGTGCGGGCCGAGTGGGAGGAGGCCATGAAGCGGGCGGGAAGAGAGATAGCGAGGTAGCGATAAGAAGTGGTTGCCGGTTCGGCGAAGAATAAAATCAACCGCGAATCTCACCCCACTGCCCCGTCTCGTCGACTTCACCTCCATGTCCGACCCGAACCCTCGGTCTGTCACTCCGCTGTTGCTCCCGCGTCGGGAGGCTCCGAGATAACTAGCTGACAGCGGGACGATAGCTCACTCGCCGCATGCTTGAGGTGCCGCCGCTTGAAGTGCGTCAGTCGTCCAGCTGCCGGGTCGGAGGATTGTGGCTGACCCAACCTGCAGAGTCAAATGCGCGGGTCCGGCCAGCATTCCGTGCCAGCGGTTCGTTCGTTGTAGATCCCGCCTGAGATGCGTCCAGCTGATTGGCAGCGACAGATGCAAGAGCAGCGGAGCAGACTGTCAGTTCGTGCAGCCGCGAGCGATAACGCGGGCCGCCACCGGTCCCGATGATGCGCAGTGAGACAAATTAGCTACGCTAAGCTTCACATGGTGCTGACTTGCTCAGATCTGACCGTTTTGCGAGGCTGGAGACGCAGCTTGCCCGCCTCACCGACGTCGTTGAGGGCATGCGAGCCGAATTGACGTCGAAGCCTGCGCATCGCTCCTACGCTGATCGCCCCGAGTTTAGTAATCTTGCTGGTCCCTGGCAATCCTCTGCATCTCACCAAGATCTTGTTGCGCGAGGAATCATCACCGACGACGAATGCGTCCAGCTGTTCGAGACGTCAGCAACGCCTCATTCCGCATCGGTGGCTGCCCATCTCTGACCATTGCAGGTTTCTTTCACGATGCAACGACACGGTCGCCATTTTCGACGGCATTCCGGACACCCTCGACGTCATCCGCCAGGAACCCATCCTTCTGGCCGCAGTGTGCGCCGTTGGATCCCGCGCATCATCCTCGCGCGAGGCGGATCTGCACCAGAAATGCCTCACTGAAGCGAGGTCCCTCATCTCGTCCGTGGCCTTCGGCCCGGCGCCGAGCTTGCTGGCCCTGAGGGGCATCATGCTGATCTGCGCCTGGTATCGCTCCGACCGCCTGTGGGGTACGGTCATTACGCTCGCCTACGAAATGGGGCTGCACGAAGATGCCTTGCGCTTGCCCGACGAGGCGAAGACGATGGATCGCAATGAGATCGAGAGGGCGAGGACATGGCTTTCCATCTTGACCTATGAGATGATGTGTGTCTTCCATTAGCCCGACCCGTCCGTTGCCCTTTCTGACCTCAATCCAGGGCGAATACCTCTCGCCCGTACCTGGTTGAGAGCAGCCAACGATACACCGATCTTGCCCGACACTTAACCCTGTCTCCATTTAGTAGGCCTGTTGATCAGCGCATAATGGCGTACCTGGAGCTGTTTAAGATAATTGGTGAGCTCTGATTAGCCTCTCTGGGAATGGAGCAGCTCTCACGCGCGCAGTCGAAGGAAAGAACAACGCACTCAGCGACCTGTCGATGCCAGAGCAGGAGGCGCAGCTGGTGGCGCTCAACGCTGCCCTGGACACCTGGTTCCACCGCGTACATAACTCCATCGACCCTCTCTACCAGACATTTTCGAAGCCTCAGGACCGCAACCGGCTGGTGATACCCTACGCCTTTGCTCGACTGTGCGTTGGACCGGACAGTTTACTGCGACGCCGGCTGACTATGCACAGATACATCAACGGCCGCGTCATTGATGGCGGTACCTTATCGGGCGCTATCCACGATGCCGAGCATTTCGCATTAGCCGCCGTCAACGCCGCCGTCGATGCAGCCTTCCTTCTGCTGTCGACTGCATTCGACTCCAAGGCCCTAGCGCAAAGCCTGCGTTACACCATTGTGAGACAATATGCTTGTCGGAGATGTGATACGCTAGCTGACTTGTCTAGGACTACTCGAGCATGACGCTGACGGCGGCCCTGTCATTCCTGAGGCGTGTTGTGGCGCTGCGGCAAGCGACCGGGCTCCCGGTCAACGTGCCAGCCATCGCCGAGATTCTAGAAAGAGCGCGGGATGCCTTCGAAAATGCCCGCGCCTTTTCGCATGCCGAGTGGACGAAGGGGTTGATTGAGGAATGCGTCTCAGCGTGCTGAAGCTTGCCGGGATGTAGCGCGTGGCGTGCAGGAAACCCCGGGATGCTCCCCCCAACTGCCAGCCACTTAAGCAACACGAGCTGTCCCTGACTACTGCCCCCGGTTAATCGTTGCGCCGACGTACTTTTTCCGTTGCACCCCTTCTCACGACTCGGATACTCGCTGCTGAATTTGGCCCGCCAGGCCCGGTTAGGTTGATGGTTTTAGCAGTACCGTGCTTCTGAGATAAGCGACGATCGGAGCAGCTTCCGGCATAACATGGTCCCACAGTCTAATTCGCGTTGCTGTACATAGAAAGCGGGCTGGTCACAGCGCGCCGACGACATGGCGCTCCCGAAATTGGGTGGCGGCCAACCGCAACAACACCGACCCGGTCCAGAAAACGTTTGCATTCTTTACGCTTTTTCTCCCACCGCCTGCTTGCTGCACCGAGACAGTGTCTTTCCGAAGGATTGATAGGCATGCTTGCACGTCAGTTTGCATTTGGCCCCCGGGGGGGCATGGAACCGCGCTGCCGGACGAAATGGGGATGTGTCGTGGGCGGCCGCCGCAAAGGAGCCCGGGCCCAGACGATGTGCGAGGCCATGACTAAGAACCAATAAGCTGAAGAGCCACTAACAATCCAGATGGCTTCGGTGGTAGCAGGCGCACCAGGCCGCATCCAGTCTAACTCAGGGCGCAATCTGCACTCTCGACGTGCGCTAGAAGCTTATCGGGGGAGCGGCGGCGCTGGTCCATGCCCCCCTTTAGAGGGAGCAGAGCAAAGCAAGTGTCGCCGCGGGGAAGCGGGAACGCCGCGCGAAAGCTGCGCGATCCTTTTCTCCTGGGCGCATTGAAAAACATGTGCGCTCCCTAAAGCCGTTTTTTCCTTCTTGATGCGCTTCTCCCTCACTCGAGTCGAAGACTGGTCGCATTGAAGAGCGCAGCAGCAGCTCAACCCCGCACGATTTACAAACGAGAGCATCGACCCTCCCTTTCCCGTCCTCCCGCGTCGTCGAAAGCAGAACCCGCACGAGCTTCCCCCAAGGCCACCCAGCGACACACCACCCCGACGCCATGTCCTCCCTCTTCTCCTGCTTCGGCCCGCGCAAGCCGGCCGCCGCGGGCAGCACGACCGACGAGCACGGCAACGCCGAGACGAGCACGCTGAACGAGAAATCCGGCTCCAACAACACTCCCGCAGCGCCGGCAGCTCCGCCGCGGCCAGCCTACGAGTCGCGCCTGCCGAAGCCGGTCGCCGACGCGACCATCGGCGCGGCGGTCTCGGGCGTCTTTGACAGCATCGACGTGTACGTCGAGAAGTACTACCGCGACAAGACATCGCTCGAGCTCGACTCGACGCACGAGGCGTGCCTGATGCTCGTCGGCACGCCGCACCTGCCGTCGTCGCCGATCGACCTCGTGCAGAGCAACCGGCCCAACCCGCTGGTCTGCCGGCCGACGAGCCTGATCAAGCACTGCATCGCGTTCCTGATCCAGCAGTCGATGACGATGGACGAGGGCGGCAGGAATTCGCTGCTCCCGCCGTGGGCGACGAGTTTGCCGCAGGCGCTGAAGGGGCAGGAGAATGGGGATGAGGGTGAGTTTTTTTTTGCTTTTTCTTTTTTTTTTTTTGCCCTTTTGGATCCCCCCTTGTGATTCCACCCCCTGCAGCGCCGTTGTAGAATTAACTTTTTTGCTTTTTGCTTTCCACAGCCTTCGACGAAGCCTTCGCCCACTGGCGCGTCCTGACGTCGTACCTCCAACCCTCGTCCGCCTCGATCAGCCCGCTCGCCAAGCAATCGCGCACCCAGGCCACGCGCGCCATCGCCGACCGCATCGGCGGCGCCTTCGCGCCGTGGGAGAGCATGCCCGGCGCGCCCGAGCAGCGCGCCGACCTCGTCGCCATCTGCGAGGAGGCGGCCAGCGCCGCCGCCCTCGTCTTCGCCCAGCCGTCCACCTTTGCTTACGTCTGGGAGCCCGTCAACCTGGGGCTCGACGAGGAGCCGCGCAAGGTCACGGTCATCAAGCCGGGTCTCGTCAAGGTCGTGAAGAAGGGCGAGGAGGATCCGACGAGGTTGCTGGATGCGGCGGGTGCCGGGGAGGATGGGGGCAGGGCGACGATTATGCAGCCGAGGCATGTGTCGTTGACGTTTCCGGTGGGGTATGTGGCTGAGTAGTGGATGAATGGGTAGATGGTGGTGTTTCAGTGCGTGAGGTGGCGAGTACGTGGCTCTGAAAAAAATGACTGCACATCTTTAATGGGCGGTGGAGGGAAACAGAACACTGACTGTACGAAATGAGGGGCGGAGTAGTGGTGGGGGGTGGGAGTCATGGTGCCATCTTCTTGTCTCTTTTTTCTTTTCCTCCTCCTCCTCTTCTCTTTTCTTTTTTCTTTCTTTCTTTCTTATTCTCTCTGCTCTCTTCCTTCCTGGGAAATCTGCTACGATGATGGACGGGGGCGCCTGCCGGGAGTCCCCTGGAAATTTGAGATACCATTGGATTTTGCTTTTTTCTTTTCTTTTTTTCCTGTAGTTCTTTCGTCGGTTTATGGCAGGTCGCCGCTCATGTCGTTGTTATTTGACGAGTGTCCTTGGGTGGAGTCGTCGCTGCTGCTGCTCCTGTATGTGTGTGTGTACAAATAAGAATGTGTATCACAACAAACAACAAACAAAAAAAATAAAGGAAAGAAAAGACATTGCGCTTACTGCGGTCCTCCTCCTCCAGCATCGTTCAATGCGTCATCAGTGCTGCTGCTACCACCCACCCTTTTCCTTCCTCTTTCTCGTCGACCCGATGATGATGCCGATGACGATGAACGACCGCTCGTCATCGCCTCCGCAAACCGAGGCGCCACCTTCTTCACCAGCTTCCACGTCGCCGGCGCCGACGCGCAGATCAGCCCCACGTCGACCTCGACGGCCGACCAGATGCTGCTGTCGTACGACACCCACGTCTTGTCGGCCGAGCGCAGGATGGTCGAGATGCGCACCGCGCGGATGATGGCGGCGATGATGGTCCTGTGTGCGGGTCAGTCAGTCGGGCTCATCCAGCCGTCCGCATTGGCTTCAGATGGACGTTTGCGGCGGTGCCGTGGGAAGACTACTCACAACCACCCCAACGATAGAAAAAACAACAGCAACCCCTTCTGCCGCCTCCCCATCTGCAGCCCCAGCACGCGCGGCACCGCGTGCACAATCAGCCACACGTCCGCCAGTATATTACACACCGCGCTCGCGTAAAACGCCGGCACCGTATCGATGCACTTCGCCCCCGGGTGCCCCGCCCTATCCCACACCGCGGCCGGCGGCACGCACTGCGCAATCGACACGATCTCCAGCGGCACCGTGTAGACGACGACGAACGCCAGCGCGGCCAGGCTGAGCGGCTTGTTCCAGCGGTCCGCGAAGACGCGGAGGTAGAAGAGGGAGATGGATACTTTGGTTAGGCAGAGGGTGAGGTTGTAGAGGAGGAGCGTGGCGTAGGCGAGTTGGAGGCTGGGTTTGAGGTTGGAGAGCGGGACGGTGGCTAGGTGCTGGCCGGCGCCGTAGCGGGTTTGCAGGCAGGAGAGGACGGTTAGTGCGAGCGAGCTGAGCCAGGAGAGGGTGAGGAGAGTGTCGTCGGCGCCCCAGGTGCGGCTGAGGAGCGATTTGGTGGCGATGCGGGCGAGGACGAAGAGGGTGGCGAGGGATTGGGGGAGGATGTTGCCGAGGAGGATGAGGGGGGCGCGGGACTCTGATTCCTGATGGTGTTCAGCAACTGGGGCTATGCTGGGTGGTGGGGACTTTACGTTGTTGCGGGTGGACATGACGTTTTCGAGGTGACCTGCACCCCTCTTGTAACACCTTTCTTTTCAGGCTGAGACTTTCGATCTTGGCAAATGAGAATCCTAGAGGAAGAGGCTCCGTAGGGTGAATGGTTGCCTAGATGGCAATCGGAATGCGATGGTGATTATATTACACTGAACGCTGACATACTTGAATCCACGGCACAAGGCCTGCTTAAGGCTTTCATGATCGCTGGAACGGATTTACTGTGGTCACTAAAGCCTTGTTGTTCAAAACCTGGTCTCCGCATGCGTCCAGAACTGTGGAGAAAATGTTTCACCATGTGAAGGCTTCCCAGTTGATGAACACGGTGGACCTGATCACGAAGCAATTCAACAGATCAACCAACCCCGGCCGCGTAGTAACCAACGCGAATTCCACTCGGTCCCTATCGAAATTTCAGACATACATATCTTCGTAGGTCAGTTTCGGTAAGTAGGAGAATTAAATGTTATTTTGGCACTACTATGCACCAAGATTCCCAAGGAGGAAAAAAAGGCGAGGAAACTATAGCACCACTACATCCAAAGACCAAGATCGAATTTTACGTAAAGAGTTGTCAAGTTCGCTTCCAACCAGCAAATTGCGATAGAAAGTAAAGCTTGTGATCCTGAACACATATTTTCTCATCGGCAAGGACCTGCTTGAACTTCTGATATGCCTCGGATTGCATATGAATGTCCATGTGAGCCTGGTCGGAGAACCTAAATATCGCAATGAAGTCAGTCATCAATAGTAACCATCGAAAAGCGGGTTCTTACCGTTCAGTGACAACTATGACCGGTCGATTATCTTCCGTGGACTTATAAAACTCATACTGCCAAACAAAAGGTTCATGATCGTGAACGAATGCCGAAAGAGTTTCGATAATCTCGACCAACTACTAAAAGTAAGTCGACATAAGAATACGAGAGTAAAGATTAACGTACCCTGTCGACCTTCTCCGGGTCCGGATACATGACAGCAATGAAATGGATTTGTTTGGACGCCATTGTGTTTTTTGTATAAAAAAGAAAGTGCAGGGTAAAAAAGTCGAAAGCGACTTGTACTCTATATATAGTTTTAAATGATAAGCGAGTCAGAGTTGAAGTGACCCGTTATCGGCATCGGTGTAGAAGTAACCCGAATCTATCGGAGACTTATCGTATAAAGCGAGCAGCCAATCATATTTACTAGCCTTAGGCTGATCAAGACCGCTATTGGCTAGTGAATAGAAGTCTTTTATTTACGTATTGAAAAAAAGAGGGGCGCTTTTGAAATATCTCCACTATATCTTGTCAGCTGACAAATAGTAAGTTTACACGACTCGCCGACAAATTGTGGAGATAGGAACACGTCACAGTGGGACGAACAACCATTGCTGAAAGAACATGAGGACTAGTAGATAGCTGTGGGCGTCAGCACTGGAGGGGAGGCGATTGAGTGATAGGGTTGTCACGGTGCTGCGCGAGGAAATGACATGTTGTGATGTGAAGATAGTATTTAGAACATTACGTTTTCATCTTAACGATTCCTTCTGTTACGTACATGCGTTTCTTTTCGGTAAAGGGAATTGCCGAGGCATATGTGCCTATAATTTTACAGCATTATTATTCTTTGTGCTAGTCTTTAGGTGTAAAGCTCCTCTGTATAAGCACGCTTACGGCGACCCCGCACCTGGCTGTGTTTCCTCGGAATTTTGTGCCACTTGGTTGTAGCGCCGAGTGTGGCTAAGCGAGGCTGAGAGCATGAATTGCGTTAATGTACTACAGTTCCTTCCTACAGCCGATAGCCATAGAACATACCGTAACAATGTCCCGGCTATATCTTAGGGGAAAAAAAAACATATGTAGGCAGTTGAAGTTATCCTCCGGACGAGAATGTGGAATTGAAAATTCTATATACACGTCTGGACGATAGCTTTAGCTGCCCATGACATGAGTTAAACACGAATCCACGCTAAGCATCGGCTGCAGGAGGGGACTGTACTACCTTTTGGGGCCGTTTCAGCCTTGTAGATATTCGCTCGCCTCGCATTAAGGCTGAAAACGCGACCATGTATTAATAAGTCTTTTCTATTAGGAATTGTTGGCCGCTGATTGTAGGTGCATCCAACTGTTGGCGTTTATAAGCGTGTAATAGTAGTTTCCTTCGCTCTGATTTCGATTCTTGTGGTGTACGATGATTGTATGACAAGAAGCGCATCACAACCTAGTATTCCCTCCCAGCCCCCATCCTCCTTTGTCTTTGTGGAGCGCGACTAGAAAAAGGTGCATTCCTTCGTACAACTATAGCTCTGCTATATTTATTTCTTTTTCGTTCGCAAGGCTGTTATGGGGCTGTGTCTTTCTGCAGCGTGCCCTGCTTCTGCTTTGACCGTGTCCTACTTATGCACAAGGCTGGGAGGCCTGATATGCTTATAAAAAGCGACGAGTTGACCGACTCGCAATTTATTCACCACGAGGATGATCTATTCTACCACGATCGGCTTCAAAATACTGCAACTCCAAAATGCGCATCTCTTTCCCATCTTTTCGAACAGTTCTTCAAACAGCCTGGCACCGCCAGGCTCCAGGAAAAAGCAGCACACAATCCGAGTGGATTCCTTCAATGCTTCGCAAGACCCGTGCTTTTCCGATGGCTGGTCTCTGTTTCACTTTCATCGCTGTGCTCGAGATTCTTTATCAGACGATGGAGAAGAGTCATGGCATCCGAAGCGACAACAACACCCTAGTTATTCCAATTCGCTATCTACCAACAGCTGTAGCTGTGGCTCTTGGAATCATCTGGAAGTCGGTTGTTTGGGACATCAAGATGATCATGCCTTGGTCAATCCTGAGCCGCGACCGCTGGTCCGAACCTTCCGAATCTCTTTTCCTGAATTACATCCACCAAATTGAAATCTTGGCGGCATTTGCTGCATTCAAGAAGAGGCACTGGGCTATGTTCCTCGGACTTCTGACTGGATTTCTCTGCGGGGCTGCAGTTGCTGCAACCAACTCTTTGACGTACGTGGAACTGTTCGCGGAGGTCAAGGAGCCGGCCATATTACGAAAAACATCTCGCTTTGACCTCAGCAATGGAACATTAGTCTATCCAAATGGAACTCTCGCAATTCCGAAGGATCACCTTGGGAATCCTCCATATGCAGCCGTCGCAGTAGAGCGTCTGCCGGGAGGACATTCAGCGCCATGGTCGAATGGAAACTATGCTTTTGATTCATTCGCGCCAACGTCTCAAGACCTCATCCTGGCAAATGCTTCTATTGAAGCTTACGTCGACGCTTTCTCAGCAAATATGGAGTGCCATCATTTGCGCATTACATATAAACAAGAAGAGGAGAGCGACGACTTCAACAAACCATTCATTCTTGAAGCCAACCAGGAAGATATTTCTCTGGCTGGGTGTTCTCTCCCGATAAACTGGGAAGTCAAGAGCTGCTACCATAGCACACAGGCCTGGCTTAATGTCACCAGTTGCTCAGAAGCCCCAAACGATCAACGGATTCTGGCCTTTGTTGCTGTTCCTGAAGCATTGAACAGCTCACAAAAATGCCATGACATTCAGTCTCATGGAGACTATAACACTCTGCATAAAGGCGAGATATCTGCTTTATCCACGACAGCACTCCTCTGCAATGCCAAATTCTCCACGCAGGAAGTATTTATCAGGGCGAATGCTAGTACTGGAGAAACTATGTATTACGAGCCGGCTTCACCAACCAAATCTGTCAACGTGTATCCCTCAATAGGATCAGTTCTGCTATATCTTCTCAACCCTACCGATTCCAGGCACGCCACGTGGGATACAGCAGACGCAGAGTATGCACTATATATGCCTTCAAAATATTACGGGGTGGATTCCTTCTTTTCAGCTCTCAATGTGGGCAGAAATTCCACAGTCGAAAGGAAATACATCAACAACCCTACAATTTTTGAATCTGATGTCTCGAATTTTGCAAGTGCTACACTGGCGCAAATTGTCAATGCATTTGCTAGAAGAAGCGAATCAGAGCCTACACCAGGCTTCATCACATCAACAAGCTCTAGGCTCTTTATTCGGGGCTTCTCTCTCCGCTCATTACAATGTGTCCTACTTGTAGTCGGACTAGTCTTCATTCTACAAGCAACTATTCAGAGGCCCAAAACTCATCTAACAGAGAACCCAGGCCCAATAGCAACGGTGGCTATAATTTTGGCTACTTCCGAAGCTCAGGTGGAGCAAAATGTCTCAGAATATTCCACCATTTCCGACAATGAGAGTCGAAAAGCGCTCTCCTCTACACGTTGGAGGTTTAATTCGAGAGCTGAAGCTACACGCCTCGAAGTTCAAGCGGAAGCCGAATTTGGGGACTCATCGACTGATGCACAATTTGAACACCATCATGGATGGCGTCCTGCTGTTTTCAGGGCAGTCTCACAAGCAGGAATAGTCACTGCCTTTCTAGTGGTGATAATCTCGCTTGCGGTTCTCCAACAGCAGTCGGAAGCTCACTATGGCTTCTGCCATGAATCTGAGATGTCGTCAGCGCTTTCTCAATATTCAACGTCTGCTACCCTTATATTTCTCAGCTATATCTGCTCCGGCATTGATTCTGCTGTTCGATCTGCAACATCATACTATACCCTCAGGAAACATCCACTCGACAAGCAGCCTTTGCTGTTCAACATCAAGGACAGGCCAAGCTTTCGGCTTCTATGGAACTCAAAATCTTCCATGTTTGCAGTAGCGATCTCTTCACTCATAGTCCTGATCTTTCCAACCGTAAAGATCGTGGCTGCGGGTCTCTTTTATCCCGAATTGGCGACCACCAACAGGACGTTTGAGTTAACAATCGACCAAAGCCTCATGGAAAACCTGGAAAAGACCTACACAGAATATGATCGAGATATTAAATTTGATCATTACGGCGGAGACACGTATTCTTCTGCCGACACGATGGTACAGCAAGCTGCGCAATACGCAAAGTGGTCAAAGACCCCAGGATTTGGAGCCTCTCAAAGGGATGGCATACTTGAAAATATTGTCCTTTCGAATGTTAGCGCTTGGTCAACAGAAATGGACCAAGTCTCGGCCATAGGAGATGAGATCTATATCAATGTTCCTGCCATCGCTGTGAATCCACGGTGCGACATGCTTTCTTCAGAGGACTTCCAACTCATGTCTGATGGTGGACCTATGGACTGCTCTAAGGGTACATTTAACTGCTCCACAAGCCGTTGCAATATACAAGGTTCTATTCAGAGCCCGAGGATGTCTGGTTATTTCTCTATCAGCGGGACCCCCTGTGATGGCGACTTTCATTATCGGTATCAAGGTGACGCCTATTTTGATTCCGATGGTTATCAGGTTACGATTGTGGATTGGTCTCCTTGGCTCGAACCAGTCTTCAACAATACACCTCTCCCCGAGGAAGGATCCGAAATCCTACAAAATATTTTCAACTCGTCTTTGCCATCCATCCGAGCGGTTATATGTACTTCCAGCTTAAGTTTGGTAGATGTGAATGCCATTTTCACTCGGTCGACAAGGTCTGGTCTCAACGGCACAGTTGTAAAACTTCCCTGGCGTCCGTCCAGATTCGATAGAAGCTCCTTGTCGTATCGGAGAGCTTATAATGGCATCCCAGACTGGTTCTTTCCCCCATACCCGGGTTCAATCGATGACTCTGGTATCGACCAGCTCGGTACGCTGTATGGTACATCTCTTTGGCCGGCAGTTGGAATAAGCGCAAACATCTTCGAGCTTCTAGCAACCTATGGAGAATACCAAATGCACAACCTGACGAGGCTTTTAGATCCTGAGGGGCTACGAGAGGCTGTTGAACAAATGCTGACAGCCTACCAGACGGAGATGATAGTTGAGATGAGGTCTTTCATGGACAACTTCACGCAGACGCCGAACTCAACTGTCACCCGGCCCGGCATCCTCTCCATGCACCGCCCTCGCATCCGTCAGGATCTCCGAACTACCATCATTCTTGAATCACTTCTCGGAGCTGTCCTGTGTTGCGTTGTCTGGATATTTTTCCGATTTTCAGGTCCAGCTCTTCTGCCGAAAGAGCCAGACTCCATCGCAGCCCGGCTTTCTCTGCTCGCAGGTAGCCGGCTTGTGCAGAGACTACGAGAAGAGAGTCCAGATTCATCAAGAGCCAAAGAATCCGAGATATTCTTCGAGAAGGCTGAACTGGGCTGGTGGAAAACGAAGTCCGGGAACACTACTCGATGGAGGTGGGGCATTGACATTGGCGACGGTGTGGTTCGACGCAATTGGGATGATCCACCTGCTCAAGAAGATGATCCAACTAGGCATTTCTTAAGCGAGAATAATGGCTTATTAATAGATGGTGGAGAAGTGAACGCATCACAGCGAGGTGAAGAACCATTGTTGGAAAGCCAAGAGGACCAGCAGGACCATGAAGAACACCCTTCCAACAACCAACCAGATACCATCGAGCCTGAAGCGAACTGGAGTTTGTCTGTCGGACCTTCCCTTCATCGGAGCTCTTTGGCTCTGTCCGAAGATTTGACATCGTCACGGCTATACTGTCCTCCATCAACACATCAAAGTCTTATGGATCCGCCGTCTGCCGACGATCCATCGCATACACCCATGCAGTTGTCTCCTTTATCTCTCGGCACATCATTCCGCTCATGCTTTGACGATGAAGACACCGGCCCCCGCCCAGTATCACCGGAAGAGCCTGGAGATCGATCTACACATCGGTAACAGTGAGTTTTTGGAGTATTTGATCTTTTCAACTATGGAACAGCGAGTATCTTCGTCTTCTATTTTCTTTGGTATGCTCCGAGATTTCGAGCTCGGACGAGCTGTTGCCTTGGCTTTTGCCTGGTGTCTTTTTTTGTCTAGCAATTCACTTAGCTCCACAAGCCGACAATATAAATTTTGTGCTCTATCCTACATATTATTGGGCATTCTACCGCAGAAATATCTCTAATGGCTGTTCGAGACATACCAACTCCGCGCTGGTGTCTCAATGAGGAGCCAGTCCAGTCCTTTACAACAGTCCTCAGAAATTTACTTTGGCTCTGCAGTCGCAATGAAGTTAATCCAATCAATGGGAGAGAATTTCTGGCGTCGTGCTTTTACACGTTGCGTGAAGTTCTGAAGCTGGGATGCCTTGCGTAGCGGTGCGCTGCTGCCTTCGGCTATGGCTCGGCGGCCTATGCTGCCTAGCAATCCCTGCTCTGGGTCTCACCTATTTATTGTGTGCCGCAAGACTCATTGCTGCGAACCCGTACCTGTAAGCTGAAGCTAATGCGAATAAAGTTGCGCATTCACGACAAACACATTCTGCCCTTCAGCGTTATGGCAGGTCCAGGTGCGGCACGATTTCCATGTTACTACACGGTCGATTCACAACCATCGATTTCCGAGAACGTCAATGGCACAACCAAAGTCGACTTCATTCCCCTCTTCCGCGACCTCGATACGTCATATGGCACATTTGAGCTCTATCAAAATATCGGCTTCCAGCGCCCATGCCAGGACTATTCTTTGGAAGAGCTGAGGTTGATTGACTACGCTCAATCTGGGACTGCAGTTTCTACGCCTGAACAGGCCGCATCGGACTCCATCGAAAATGATAAGGCTGGACTGGATTCCCCGAAGGTCACGCCATTCGAGTCGCTTCCCGAAGAGCTCGTCACCGAGATTGCACAGCGGATCGGCTTGAACGACTTGAGATCATTGCGTTTGGCGAGCCGGAGGCTATCGAAGACGTCCTTTTACGTCTTTGCGCAACGCATCCCATCGGCGCTTTACGTCACCCTCACAGAATCTGGGCTACGCTCGTTTCTCCCACTCTCTCAAAACTACGACCTCGCTAGCCGGATATCGACTGTCAATCTCTGGTCTCCATTCCTTGTTGCAGAGGCCGGGGATTCTGACCAGGAACACGTATGCTACAAGGACCCGAGGTTGGCCGACTGTCCGATTCGCGTCCAGAAAAGCCTTGTCAGCGGCCAGTCCGAGCTGCACATCAGTCTGTTATCAGAGATCCTCGGTAATTTGAGAAACCTGAGACGTGTGAAACTTCGAGCCTTCCCAGTAATTACCAGCCGCGATACATTGGATCTAGCCTTTGCTGCTCGGTATCCCATGTCCTCTTGGGCATTTCATTGCGTTGTGGCTGCGGTTCAGAGAGCTGCCGACCATCTGCCCGAACTTGCCTTTGAGGAGGTGGAACTGTTCAGCCAGTGTGCCTGCAGCGGGAAACTGGGAAAGCCGCCGCCGACTGATATTTCTCCACTTTCCTGGGAGCTGGCATCTATCTCCGGGCTGAAGAGCCTTGATTTTTGTGTGCGGTCTACCGAACAATGTAAGTAGTTGGCTTACCCTTCTCCTTTCCGCAAACCTACTGACTTCCTATTAGTGGATGGAGCCGTCAGGCACCCCTCGATGTTTCGCTACATGCGCGCCATCCTGGCTGCCGCAGCGCCTGGTCTTGAGAGTCTCTCTCTATCGTCCTCAGATTGCCATCAACGAGAAGTGCTGAACGGAATTCTGGGGGATGGAATGCGAATGCCGAAGTTGAAGTCTCTGACTTTGATCACGTCTAGAGTGACGTTTGAGATGCTGAAAGCCGTCCTGCTCATGCATGAAGCCACGCTTGAAAGTATTTATATTGAAGCTTGCCTCTTACAAATGAAGGACTGGCAAGTAGAGGAGATTTGCGAGATAGTGGAGCGACGGGATCGTGAGTTCTTTGTGGTGCATTGTAAGGGTTACGCGCCTTTTCCGTCAAAGTATGCGGAAGAGAATAAGTGGTTGTTTGATAATCGTTGAAAGGATTGGTAGATCTCAATCTGGACTCCACATTTTTGAGAGAATTACACTCATTGCTTGGCTTTCTTGGCGTGCTTCGATGGGTGCAAGATTAAGTGCGCCAAGGCGACTTGGCACAACCCCACAATGCCTCCCTTGCACCCCAGACTTCTGCTCTGACAATCAGTAAACAGCTTTCACCTTTCGACAACCGCCAGCGTTATCGCAAGCGCCGCCGTTCCCGACTCAACGGGCGCTGCCCCGGTCAGGGGCTTGCCAGGCGTCTACATGGCGGCATTTAATGGGTTCGATGGTGACGGGTAGATCAATGCTTGGTACTGGCCCAAATCTGCTCGTCGCGTTTCATTTCGGCCGTCGACGTGTCTGGCCACTGCGTCACCGCTCGTCTCCAGCCCACCGGCCTGAAACCCTGACCTTATCAGTGTTCCAGTCAGGCCACTTGCGAGCAGATCCCGCCCGATTCGATACGGCTCCACGAATCAAGCACCATGACGCATCGGCCTGTTTAGGCCCACCTCCAAGGGTGGCCGCTGATCGGAGACGCTCGGCGCGGGCCGCGGAGTCCGGTTCTGTCCTCCATCCATCAGCTCCAGCAATCCCAAGGAGCATGTACAGGAGACGGCGTGCTGCATCTACGTTAGATGACCAAACTCTGTATGGGCTGACACAGTCTTCAGCTCTGCATCAAGACTAGCACGCAGTCAAGAATTTTACCCCGCGGCACAGCCACGAAAGTACCCTGCAAGCAAGCGACCGGCATGCGAAGGCGGCATCGGTTATATGTGACAGATACGCCATCTTCTGCAGAGGCCTAGTGCAAACGACACTGGCTGCATTCCATGCGTCCAACCACTGGATACCTGATGGACGAAAGCAGCCGCGATCCGCGGGAACCGCTTCCCCCTTGACACATGCGGACGAACATCCAATCACACCCCGTCGCATCGCCATCTCTCCCGCTTCCGCCCTTCACCGGATTTCTAACAATAGGCCGGGGGTGATAGTGGCGCACGCAAGGCGTGTCGTCGAAGCCGGCTCAAGGTCTAGCTTTATCAGCCGCACATTCCATCGCGATAGCAAGAGTGGTCCCGCGAACACGAGGGATTCCAACACCCATGACTGGATGAAACACAGCACCGGTCACGTCATCGACGAGCTTATCCAGCGGGCCGACGAAGCGCGACAGTCCCTGCCTCAGTTGTCGCCGCGCGTCCTGATCGGCCCCCTGGTTTGATGGCAGATCCGCCAAATTCCGCACCCCGGCCCGGCGTGCGAGACTTCAGCCTACCGAAATGCAGCGCACCCCTTCTCTGCACAGCCCTGCCGAGCGCAGCAGGATGGCGAGAGTCAAAAAATTAAGCTTGGCGAATGACCACGCGCTCGCCCAGACTTCCTGGAATTCTTAACATTCCCCCTCGCGCCGCGCTCGCGTTCTCGTGTCTCGTCACTACTACCATCGACTATGGTGGTTATTTGCACTCCAGCAACACGAAGACTCCGGACTCTTTTTCCTTTCTGAATCAAAACAACCGAGCAGCCGAGTATGCATGTCATGCCGCTGTCAACAAAACCTAAGTGGATGCGGGGACACCGGTCCATGTTTTTCTACGTAGCCTGCGCCTCGGCCGTTGTCGCTTTGTTGATATTCTTTGCGAACGCACTTCCCCGTCGACTAGCTTCACCGGACAGGCCCGCGCCATGGAAACATCTCTGGGGCCAAGGGCCCACTTGGCATTTTGAACCCATCCGAGACTCGAGAAATCTTGGGTTGACGGATGAGCAATGCGACGTTCGCCCCACCCGGAAGACTTCGATACGAGAGACACTGGCTGACAGTCTCTTCAGATTGCCTTCCCAAAGCTCTATACAGAGATCAATCGTGCCCACGACCACTTCGGCCCCAGTTCCATTAAGCAAGACCAGGTCAAGATATACCGCGAGCGCAAGCCATGGGCGCACGCGCAAATCCACGTCCTCATCCACACCGGCCAGGTACATCATTCGCTCGGCAAACCTCCCAGTCCTTGCCCCATGTTGACCAATTTTTCCACTCGCAGCTCTACATCATCGACTACATGCAAGGCGCCAGTAACGTCGCGCGCGGCTATGCCGGCCTGTCCAGCCTATACCGCGCGCTAATTGCCGTTGATGACCCGACCACCATTCCCAACGTCGAGTTCATCCTCGACATTGAAGACACGCCGGTGCTGGACGCGCCGGCCGACCGCATCGTGTGGGCCTGGAACCGCCCGATGAAGAACCTCAACACCTGGGTAGCGCCGGACTTTGACGGTTGGGCTGTGAGTGATAGTCCAGATGCGCCCTGCCCCATCCCATCCCCCCCCCCGGCCCCCCCCGCCCCCCCCCCCCCGCCGCGTCGCCCACCGCCCGCCGTCCCACGGCTTTGCCTACGACGCTGCAGACTCAGCTACGCCCCGTTGTCGCGC
>JAJNLL010000140.1:0-20084 GCA_023089105.1 Lasiodiplodia citricola | reverse complement strand
CCCCCCCCCCCCCCCCCCCCCCCCCCCCCCCCCCCCCCCCCCCCCCCCCCCCCCCCCCCCCCCCCCCCCCACACGAACCCAAAAAGCCGAAGGATATGCACGCCCGGGGCCTTGCTGTTCTGTAAGATATCCCACTTACATGGTAGTTAAGCTCACTGTCCGGACGTATTTGTACATTTTCAGAACTTATACCTCCATCGGGATGTCTACTTCAATTGCCTCAAACGAAGAGTGCAACATCTTTTGCTTGACGCAGAGCGCCCAAATTTAGGGAAAGCTGCCGTGTCGGCGCCGCTACAGCCTGTACAAGACAGTGAGCTCGCGCTTTCTGAAGGAGACGTCTCCTGAAGGCAGCACTGGAGAAGATAGAGACGATTCAGCGCAATGTCCGCCGCCATGCGTAAATGGTGTGGGTTCATGTTGCAGAAAAAAGGCACATGTGTCCAGAGTCTAGTTATTAGCCATTAGTCAATATCCGCAAAGTGGAGACAAGAGTACCATGTCAATCAAGAAATAAGCATAGCAGTATCGAGGGTGTCGTGTTGCGACCTTCGCCCGAGTCGATTTACATGTGTAACAGCTTCGGACATATTGCAGAGATCTCCAACCGTTTTGCGATTGCGCACCTGTTAGCCCGCCCATTGGAAATGCAGATAGCGAAACGATATGCAGCAATAAGAGCGTGCGTCCTACGTTAGATGTCCAGTGAATTGGCCCGGTGTCATTGACAGCCACGACCCGCTCTAATGTAGGATCAGAACAGCCAATTCCTGCCACCAAATTCCTTGCAGACATCCATCTCCATCAATACCGCACGCGAATTCAATTTCCTAGAGCATCTTGAGATTGTGTTGATGATTCTTCGTCTTCGCCGGACTATTATCTACAGCGGCAGTAAACCAGTCTAAGTCATAGCCCTCAGCTTTTCCGAGCAGAATTCACCCTTCCAGTCTCTCATTTCCCTATTCCATGCAACAGATCATCTGGTCGGTGGTATAAAGCTTTCGCGGGCCATTTAGAGCTTGGAGATGAAGAGACGAGCGGCCATGCGGCGGAGGTCCTGGGGCAGGAAGTACTTGGAGAGGAAGTAGACGAAGGTGGGGATGATGGCGAAGGCGAAGGTGGTCTCGTTAACCCAGTAGAAGGGGACGAGCTGGGGCATGCCAGCGTAGAGCATCGTCTGCTGTAGATTCCGAAAAGGTTTCCGCGTTAGCAAATCCCAACAACCAATTGCCCGTCCATCCATCATCATCTATCCTCCAAAAAGCGCAATTGCCATTCCATCATTTCTTCGGCCTGGCCTCAAGTTGCGTGTCGATGCATCGCGCGCGCTTTTCTCGGGCAATTGCGGGCGGGCGGAGAGCGGGTGCTGCGTACCATCTTGGCACCGGCCTTCTCGGCGACGGTGAACTTCTGGCCGTTGTACGAGGGCGTGAAGGGGGCGACCTTGGCGGCGGTGCGCATGCTCATGGGAGCAGCGAAGGCCTGGCGCTCGACGGCGCGGGCGAGGGGACGGAGAAGGCGAGCGGAAGACATCGTTGGCCCTGTTCGTCTGCGTTAGAGGGAATTTGCGTGAACGGAAGCCGAGCGGGGGGCGGCGGAGTCGCGGGGTGTGTGTCTGCAGGCGTGTCGGGCGGGGGCACACGTACGATTGAGTCGAATTGGGTCGAGACCGGCGATGGGGTTGGGATGGAGTTTCGGGTTTGCGCTGAGACGCAGTCTGCGCTTTCGGACGTCGTCGTTCTGAGCTTCGAGCGCGGCACGTCACGTGGAGTCGACGCTAGGCCCGAACGAGTATGGCGATACCCTTCCCTCCTCCAACCCGCAACACTGCGTCATAGAGAAAAGTGAGGGAAAGGATCCTTACCTCGCTTATCAATTAGAGTCGCAGCTTGCGTGTCTGTTCCGTGACAAATTACTAGTTCGTGGCATTGACCATCACGTGTGCACCTTTGTTCCCTTTTGTCCGAATGGTTGGTTTTGCCCGAATCTGTGTTTCGCTTTTCTTTCTTTTTTTTGTTAAAAAGGAATTTCTTCTGCAAATCCATTTTCTGGCATTACCTTGGCCCTGCGTACAAGGTTTGGGAGGGCTGGTGGTGCCACGGACATTTTACCCGCTTCGACGCTTCTGAGCACACAATATTCGGCAACTGGCGGCAGATCACAACGGGCAGTTCAAAAAACGATAAGGAAGATTATAAGGACGAACCATGATATTCATGCACCTTCTGTGCTCGGCTGTATCAACTTCCTTCAGCCCTTGAGAAATGGGCGTCTGGTGAGTGCATAATCTGCGAGTCATCAAGCATTCGTCTCTCCTCTCTTCATTCAAGACTGAAGCACATAGAGACGCAGGCATTTTAGCCGAAAAGGAGAGGACAGCGGGAAGTAGTTCTTCAGCCTGTGGGGCAAAAATGCCCACTCCCACGAATTTCAATGGCTATGGTCCATTTTGTGACTGCCGGACCAAACCGGACGGAGCCGAGTAGGGCCGGGATTCCCAAACAGGAAATTTCGCCAGCGAACTGCCTCAGGAGCGACAGGCACTTGTGACCAGCCACCAGCGAACTAAGGATTTAATCTCCGGTGAATATGTTCATTCATTCTACGTCTATATCGTCATAATGATTCGCCAATTCTAGACGCTGCGTGCATTCTTCATGCGCTGGTCTTGTTCAACTCCTCGCCTCTAGCAATCAAAGCCTCTAGCCAAGTCTTGAACTCTTCTCTCATCTCGATGGGAATGCAGTGGCCTTGGCCATCAATGAGGTGTTTCTCTACCTCTCCCTTCTGCTGCTCGCCAATGCCCTCTAGTCCCTCTATCAACACCCTTGCGTGAGGGAAGGTGATCATACGGTCTTCAGTGCCGTGCACGACCATGATACGCTCGCGGCCTACTTTGTCCGCAATTTCACGTAGCTGCTCCGGGCTCTTGTGATGCCAGCCGGCAGCAATGGCTTGGGCCATGAATCCAGTGCGGTTGAAGTGGGCAGGATCCTTGCGCTTACTAATTTCACCTGCCGCAAAACGGTCGCAGTTCGTAGGGAAAGGCTGCTTGGTGTACTCGTGGTTGTCTGGCGACTCCAGCCACTTGTCGGTGAAGATATTGCGCTTGACGTGGGCGAGCTGGTTGTCAATGCTGCGGGGGATGAACAGGTTAATGCGATTGCGGAGATTCTCAACAAATCCGACGGTATTGAAAAGGCCAGAGGCGGTGGAGACCAAGGACAGCGTTGCAACGCGCTCGGGGACGAGATGTGCCTGTGGCGTATCGGTAAGCGCCGGCGAACGACGTGGACGCGGGGTTAAGCCGGATTTACCAGTTCCTGAGCGATCATTCCGCCCATGCTGATCCCAACGACATGGAGCTGGCGCTTCTCAGTCCAGCCGATGTGGTCAAGCACCTCGAGCACATCGCGGGCCATTTCGGAGGTCGAGTAACGCATCATCGGCTTGTCAGACTCGCCTACGCCGCGATTGTCGATGATCAGCGAGGAGTACTTGTCGGCCTGTGTATGCGAGAAGTCCTTGGTCTGTCTCTGCCACGCGGTCTTGAAGCCGCCCAGACCCATAATCCACTGTATTAGGGATGATGATCAGCCATTTTGTTCGAAGGCGACGTAAGCTTCTTTTTGACGTTGAGATTGGGTTGTTAGAAGACGAGCTTGTCTGCAACGCTGTCGTGTCTCAGGCTTCCTGTTGTGGATGCACACGTCGAAACCGGAGCTGCACGGGATTCGCGAACACCACGGCGCGGCAGACGGTGACGCTATGCCCGATGCAAAACGTGAAAACTTGGCGCGAACACGCCTCATACTTGAATTGTAGGACGATGGAAACAAGGAAATTGCAAGCTTACTCACCACTATGTGGATGGGACCGTGGCCGTGGACCTCGTAGGCAATATCGAGCGGACCGCCACGGCCGGCAGCGACGGCGACCTTGCCCTTCTGCGCAGGTTCAAGGCGCCATGTGACGTACGGAAACTCAGGATGAGCCTCGACCTCCGCTGCAGTCAGCGGGCGAGGCGGGGATGGTGCAGTAGACCTGTCGGTAGTGGCAGGGTTAGCGGGACAGGGCCCCGGGATTTGTGGTGAGGTGCAGAGCGTACATGGCGTTTCGCGGGTGCCTGACGCACGCTTTCAGCAAATGTTGCGAGTCGCAGAAAAGAGCAGTGGCGCTTGGACGAAGATGCAGCAGTCACGGAGGTGGCTCAGCGCTCAGAGCGGGCGCTTGGTGGCAACGCGGCCACTTTCGGGAAGCGGGACGCGCGGGTGCCGAGCAGAGCCTGAGGCCGTCAAAAATGCCCGTTGACAGCCAAGAGCAGAAGCAGAGTTGTGACGGCGCCCGCGCGTGCAGCAGCGTGCTCTTAAGGCTGCTGCAGCGGCCGAGGCTGCGCGGGTGAGCGCGTGAACAAGCGCGCACCAGCAGCGCCACAGGCTGCAGACAGCATTTAGTGACAGGGCGGGCAGCCCGCGGGACGAGCCTGCGCTGGCCAATAGGCGGTCCCACCCTGGTTTGGCGTTCGAGAATCGCGCAGGATCGCGCTCCAGGGCGTCTTCCGCAACATCCACTCCTCAGGGCGGAAGGCTCCAAAAGCTCTCGCCTCTTCCCGTCGGCCGTGCTCCGCAACTGCCATGTCTGCGCCCGCCTACACCTGCGACAAACTCGGGCACCGTGAATCGACAAGCCTGTGACCGCGTTTCAGCTGCCAGTACGTCACACGCTGATTACATACCAACGCCTCCGCGTCCGACCCCACGCCGTCAGCTCCGCGCTCGCCTACACACCACCAACTCCGCGCGCCTGAGGCCCACGGCCGCCCGAGCACCAACTCGCCCCAGAGCCAACTGCCCAACTGCTCACCATGGACAACTCTTCGCACAATTTCCTCCCGCAGGCTCCGCCGCTGGTCAATCCGCCGCCCCAGATCTTCGGCAGCTACAGCGCTGACGGCTCGCCCATCCAGCCGCAGCTGCCCGCAAATATGTTTGATGATCCCTTGATGATGGGCTCACAGGACGGCGGCGATGAGGGTCAAGGGGACCCCAAGAGGAGGCGCATTGCAAGGGTACGCCGCGCGAGGGAACGCGCTGCTCCACACTCTCCATGCTAATTGCTGCCTGCGTAGGCTTGTGACATGTGTCGCAAGAAGAAGATCAAGTGCGATGGCAAAATGCCAGCCTGCACACATTGTACAAACTACAAGACTGAATGCGTCTTCACCCAAGTGGAAAAGAAGCGCCAACCACCCAAAGGGTGAGTGAACTTGAGCCGCGTTGCTGCCTGACGCTACTAACACGAACGTCAGCGCCAAGTACATTGAAGGACTTGAGAACCGCCTGGGCCGCATGGAGAGCCTGTTGAGGCTATCCGGTCTCCTTTCGGAAGATGACGATGGCAGGACTGACCTGGGCACGCTGGAAAAGCGTCTCTCGGAAAAGCGCGCCACGGGTGCCAACACTGGCACAACTTCCTCGCGCGCATCGCATGACGGTGGCTCCACGCACCAACGTGACGAGGGCACGCCTTCGCAGAGAGACACTCCAGCCCAGCCTGCAGATTTGGCAAGCCCCCCCAGCGCCGCCACCTCTCCGGCCCCTGCCCGCTCCAACAGGAATCCGACACAAGAACCTCCTGCTAGGAACGAAGAGGAAGTCGAATCTTTGTCGGACATGATGTGCTCGCTTGTGACGAACAACTGTGGCGAGACCCGATATATTGGTAAGTGCATCGTTGCGTGATTTTGATGCCCACACTCTGACCCCGTTCAGGATCTTCGTCTGGTTTCTCCATCTTCTCACCCAAGGGTATCCAGTGGGTCAACGACAAGACTGGCGACACCTCCTTCCAGGATATGATCACCAACGCAGCTGTCGATGACAATAAGTGGATACATTGGAAACCTGACATTTTCCGTGACATCTTCTCGCGCCGTGTGTTCAAGCCTTTGCCGCCGAAGGAGGAAGCCCTTTCACTCTTGAAGGATTACTTTGCCAACTTCAACTGCATGTTTCCGCTTTTTCATGAGCCCACATTCATGCACCTTGTCGATAAGCACTATTCGAAGGACCCGTACGAAGGCTCTGGCTGGTGGGCTAGTCTGAACGTGGCGCTGGCCATTGCTCACAGACTTCGCGTCATGAGTAACCTGGTACCGCAGGAAGAAGACCAGAAGGCTTGGGGATACCTCAAGAACGCTCTTGCTGTGCAGACAGAATTGACTATCCGTAACACCGACCTCTTGAGTGTCCAAGCTCTTCTAGGAATGGTATGTGCTATCTCGATCGTACCTAATCGATAACACTAACCGAGTGTAGGCTCTGTTCCTTCAAGGTACTCCGAATCCTCAGCCGTCCTTCTTCCTTGTGGCAGCTGCCATCAGGCTGTCGCACAGCATTGGTCTCCACAAGCGTGGTTCTGGATTCAATCTCAATCCTGCCGAGATTGAACAACGCAAACGCGTCTTCTGGATTGCCTACATGCTTGACCGAGAGTGAGTAGCTATGACGTAATCACCATCTCCATAGTCCGCATCTAACGTGTGAAAAGTATCTGCCTACGCTCCGGCCGCCCGCCCATTCAAGACGATGATGATATGAACGTCGAGCTGCCAAGCGAAAATCCTCCGGACAATATCGGCAACATCCCTCTTGCTGATGGCAAAGGCAAAGTCAATCTATTCCGCCTCATGTGCACTTTCGCCGTCATCGAGAGTAAAGTGTATAAGAACTTGTACTCAGTCAAAGCCTCAAAGCAGTCTGACGGTGAACTGCTCAATACGATAGGCGAACTTGACAAAGAGCTTGAGGACTGGAAAGACGGCATCCCGATTGACTTCCGCCCCGAACACGAGATCAAAGCGTCGCACACTCCTCTGATTCTCCATGTTGTGGTCCTCCACTTCGCCTACTACAACTGTCTGACGACCATTCATCGCATGTCGGTACACCATGGATACTGGACGAGCAGGCTGTCAAATTTCGCCATCCAAGGTCTCAACGCCCGACCACTGAATCCTAGGGTATTCTCCTCGGCTGCCCTGTGTGTTCAAGCTGCCCGTGCCTCCATCAACCTGATCAAGTACATTCCGCAGGGTGATTACGCTTGTGTCTGGTAGGAATCGTCTCTCCACTTACTGCCTTATCAATGCTGACTTTCCCAGGCTTATTCTATACTATCCCGTGTCATCACTGGTGACCATCTTTGCGAATATTCTTCAAAATCCTCAGGACACTCGGGCTAGGTCCGATCTCAAGTTGATGACCCTTGTCGTCAACTTCCTTTCAACGCTCTGTTCCGATGAGGAGAATGGCAGCGTCCGCCGTATGCTTAGTATCTGTTCGGAATTCGAACGCATCGCACGAGTCGTTTTGGAGAAGGCCGATAAGGAGTCGTCATCGAAGCGGAAGAGGAGGCAACAAGACGACCAAAACAAAGACGGACAGCAACAACCCACTCAAAACAGCCAGGCGCAGCAACAGCAGCGTTCAGGTAACCGGCGGTCAGCATCCTTAACGCCGAGTATCAATGGCAATGCCGGCCCAGGTTTCCCTCACTTCACCTCTAATTTCACCAACCCGGTAAGTGCACGACGACAATTCCTTGCCTTTTTGTTTTCTTTTTTTTTTCAAGTCAATCACTAATTGCTGGTACTCATAGGGCTTCAACTTCTCGCCTTCCATGCCTCATGCTTCCTTACAACAAGGTTCATGGCTTCCGGATTTATCATCACCGCAGACGGTCCCAGGCTTCCTACCGCAACAAACGTTCCCGCATTCGCAAGCAGGCACTGAAGCTGCAGCCACCAACGCTGCTTTCCAGACGGCTGCCGGAGTCCAGCCTACATCAGAGGGAGCGAGCGGACCCACGGCACTAAATGCCGGCCATTTGAACGACTTTGACATGGGCCACTTCCAGCAGCCATTCGTTCCTCAGGACCTCTGGCAGATGCCAATGACGCTAGAGTGGGACTGGGCTGACATGACGGGATATGGAGGCATTGAAGATGGCATGGGAGGAATGAGCATGAGCGGAGTCATGAACATGAACCACCCGAACGGCCAGGACCAAGAAATGCACAACAGCCAACATCAATCACCACACCAGCGGCACGAATCGGTGCAATCGTGATTGAGAGAGAGAAAATAACCAAATGGGTGGGCAACAAAAGGAGGTTGTTTTCTGGCGTCGGCGGGCATTTTGGCTCTGGAGCATCACGGCGTAGATGAATGGCGTGGCATTGAAGGCATACAGCGAGTTCGGCATTTCCCAGTCTCTCAGTTATCTGCTGTCTTTCTTCCATTCGTCCTTTCTTTGGCTGAAATACTTCGGGCATACCTGGTTTACGAGATGCAGCGCGGGTTTTACACTTCCATTCGCTGTAACTCTCTTTGAGAGCGTAATGTGGTTACGATAATGGCGTCAGATGGTTATACTAATCTCACCTTTACCACTGTCTTTCCAGTCAGATGACAAGAGGAAAGCAGCTCTCGACTCTTCGGAGAAACTGGATTAGATGGCGAACACAGGGTGTTCAGGCTTTGGACACGGTGTTTATCACTTTCTTTTTTTTCTCGGAAAGGAAAATCTATGACTCTTCTACCCTGTAATTTTAGCATAAGATTCTCGTCTCATAACAAGGAAAGAAATGGTTACTTCCATGCCGTACATTGAAGACTGCTCCGTAATCTAGATGGTTTGGTCTTTGTACAATTGGGAAATCGCGCCTGTCATCGGCTGCAGCACCCCTGTGTAGATAGCTAATGTGTAACGTGGACAGACTTGATTTTCTCATGTCGCATGGAACGACAGTGACGCAGACATGACAGTATCCCCGCCTTTCCCTTGTTTCCTAATCTGTCGTGCCTCGGTTCCTCCCCTCATCCTCCCCCGCGTCGCCACAATATTACTATGCAGAGCCCCACCTCGTGTACATAACCGGCTCGCAACACCACATACATTTCGCCATACCGACCAGTCCAGTCTCCCTCTCACGTGCTCAAACTCACAAAAGGACGAACCTACCTCTCCGAACCAAACCAACCGGATCGGCACCAAGCAACCGAACGAAAAAGCAAAGACAGAAAACAAAACAAAACCACACAAAATGCCCCTCTGCACCCTCCACCTCCTCGCCCTCACCCCGACAACCAACGGCGACGACCCCCTCCCACCCTTCCTCTCCGCCCTCCGCCAGGCCACCATCGCCTCCAACACTCCTCCCCTCACCATCGCCCGCCCCCTCCGCTGGATCATCACCCCCACCACCTTCTCCACCGCCCTCACACAGCACACCTGGGACCTGCTGCTCATCCTGCCCACATCTTCGCCCGCGCTGCCTAGCCCTGACCTGGACGCCCTCGTCGCCGCGCGCTGGTCCGTGTCATTCGGCGTGCCGGCGCGCGTGCTCGACGGCTTCGCGGCGCGGAACGAGCGGTTGTTGAGGCCGAGGGAGGGGGATGTCCCAGTGCTGACTGAGGGAAGTACGGTGGGGGAGGGTGGAGGAGGAGGGGGGTTGTTGATGGCGAAGAGTGCGCAGGGGTTGGAGTTGAGTGGGGAGCTGTTGGATTGGGTGAGGGAGTTTGGTGGAGTTGGTGGTGGGGGCGGCTCATCATGCGCGGTCAGCATGCTGAATTTGTTGGCGTTTCGGGAGGGGAGGAAGGAGGAGTATTTGAAATACGGGAAGGCGTTTGCCGAGGATGTAGGGAGGAAGAGGGGAGGTGTCGCGAAGATCGTCGGGACGGTGGTGGAGGATGGGGGTGGGTTGGGGGTTGGGGAGGGAGTTGGTGGTGTTGGTGAGAAGGGGAAGAGGGTCTGGGATGAGGTTGCGCTGGCGCATTATCCGAGTGTTCTTCACTTTGCCGACATGTTGGCGAGCGAGGATTATCAGGCGGTGAATAGGAGGTACAGGCTGGGGAGCTTGAAAGATACGTTTATTTTGTGCACGACGGAGTTGGGGCTGCCTGGTGGTATTGATTATGGTGGTGGTGCGGGGAAACACAAGAAAGAGACGAAGCTTTGAAAGAGTGCGGGCCGTGGGGACGAAGTTGATGGGATATAACCGTGGTGGTTCCAGCCGTTACGGGATAAAAGAGTCAGAATGGAACGAAAACGTTCTGCTCGAGATTGACCACAGTCAGATCCATGGGTAGATGCCAGTATATCCAACCCATTCCTTTTAAACCGCAAACTGAGCATCAGCTTTTCACCGCCGGACTTCGTTATTCTAAAATAGGAAAGAGCAAAGACAGGATGGCGGGAAGAAAATGGGAAACGTACCATCGAGCCCAGCCTCTTATCGAAATCAGCAGACGCGCGGTATCCCTCCATAAACCAGTCCTTTGCCTTGGTCGGCCATTGCCGCACGTTGATGTCAAAGCTGAGACGGCGTTTGAGCTGGAGGGAGCGCAAGCTAGGCATGCTTGCCATCCTCTTGAGTTCCGTCATTTTTCTTGTGTTCTTCTGTTTGGGAAGTGTCGAAGACGTCGAGGTGGGAGTCTGGCTCCTTTGTCTTTGTTTATTAGCGCTGATGTCTGGTATGACGGCGCGGAGCTGTGTCGTGGTACTTGGTCAAGGTTGGTGTTTCGGTGCGACAGTCGACTTCCGTTTCCAGCTCCTTTCGTGGATCCGACCGATGGTCCTTGTGTTCTGTATCGAGCGGCGATGGCCGGTTTCTGTCCTCCCTCCGAATCTTTACTCTTCGAATAATTCGTAGTAACGGTTTCAATCTTCGCATGAGATGGGAAAGGTTGGGTCTATGTAAGGAGTCCTCTCATTCCAGCCTGCGGGGGTGTACCACGATATATCAAGCCGGCCCCCAGTCAATCCGCACCAGCCGGTGATCCCTCGCATAGGAGCTCACATATGCATGAAAGAGACAAAACAGAAACGGCCCAAGCCCGACTCAGTAGGATCCAAAGTCAATCGACGCCCAACTCGCTTCCATCCATGCTCGCCAACAACCACCCTACAACCCTTCCTCTCCACTCAGACAAACACCCATCAAATTAACCGCTAGAGGTTCCAAATCGCATAGTTCCGCGCCTATCAGCCAACGACATGGCATCAACGGTTTTGAGGGATGATATAAGCTTATCAGACCCCACGCCCTATTTACGGGCCGATTTAGCCTACCAGTGCCGTTCGAGAGCTTGAGGCTTTGTTGGATGGCTAGTTCGGAAGCCTTGAGTGGTAGACTTTCCCCGCCGTAGCAAGATTTGTGGCATTTCATCATCCGAACCGCCTTCTCAACCTAACCGGCTATAGCTGAACTCTGTCGGCAGCAGCCGCGATGCAGCATGAATCGACAGCCGAAACGTGTACCGCGTCACATGCCAAAGTATTACTCCACCCATCATCAGGTTCTCAGATGTTCCCCATGTTCTTTTCCTGACCCCAGACTCCCGAGGAAACCCGTAGAACCCGGGCCGTCCGCGCAAGCCGCTGAATGGTACGTCACGGCAGCGGTCTCAAATAGTATTGCGCTATGCAATTCCGCAGAACCGTTGACCTTTCGCAGATCTTCATTGAATCAGGAATCGATAAACACTATCCGGAACCAGCCGTGTTGTATTTTTGTAGGCTTTCGTGGTCCTCGGCACAGCGCTGACGCCCGAGTGGTAGTTGCCGATCCGGGAACGCCTTTTCTCTGCCCAAGATCAACCTTGAAAAGCCATACTTTCCGCCCTTGTTTCTCTCGTTATCGTTCTTCCGCTCGCCAAGAAACACTCCCTATAAGTGAGAGACACATATATGGGCTAGCGAAAATCTGACAGGAGACGTCGCAGATGCAAGGTAAGTGCTGACGGTACAGCGGCGGCTTTCGTGGCGCTTACATTTTTAGAGCTGATGCCCGAAAGAGGACCTGTGTGGATAATGATGATCGTCGCTTCCTTAACTACTCACTCGTGTGCCAGTGTGTTCCTTTTTTTTTTCATTCGATTGTGAGGCGCCTCGTCCTTCGCTGACCGAGACGGGGGCTAAAACTGGACTGCGGTACTAATGGCGCGAGGTCAGCAACTACCAACCAACACAGACTGCTGTTCAACGCCTCAAAAGCCAGGCGGAAAACCCCGCAGCTCTGTGCCGCATGCAATTCTCTCATGCAGATGCAGCTTTCCTGGGCTGTGTCTATTGATAGTTCCTGGACGTTCACATGAACGAAGGGCCTGTGTGCGCGCGCACATTTAAGTTACGCGCAAAAGAGCCTACTTATGATATGATAGATTGCATAGAGCAGGGTTAAAGGCGATCGCACGCACAACACTGCCGTGGTGAAACAACACGTTGTCCCACGTTAATGAAACATTGTGCGCTGCGGGTTGGTCGCAAGAGCAAGGGCCCCCAGCTTCAGTAGGAACATCCTCATTTGTAGATCTAACCCAGCCACTCAGCAATCCTTCTCGCCAGCCCTAGAGCTGTACAAATTTGGATTAGACTTCAAATTCAAGAGACCTCCGCGTCTTTCGGTTCTCGGGGAGGGGCTACCAGGCGTATTGGGTTAGTGGAAGCGTTCGCCGATGAGAGCTGCCGACTGAAACCTATCGTATTGCATAGTCTGTGGTGTGGTAGGCTGTTAGCTGGAGGCGGGGCGATCCCCATTGAGGCCGGCAATGTCCCGAACGGCCCGGAACACAACAGCATGTGGTGTCTTGTGGCCTGCAATCGAACCAAGATAGTTTTTTGTTGAAAAGAAAAAAGAACGAAAAATATCTTGGCAGACCGGGATGGGGTCAAGTACGGTATGTGCCACGAATTGAACGGGAGACAAACCTTTTGAGATACCACTGGAAATGATTCCGCTCTAGAAGATAAGATGCTGGAGATTTCCAAAGGGAAAAAAGAGTAAAGATTATCTATAGGATGTTGAGGCTACGAAAGTAGGTCTTGACATACCTGATGGCCGTAAAACGCTCCGCTCTTGGTATCGGAACCTCTATGCAATCCCCCCCGCAAGCGCCTTCCGGTACTCCGGTCCCAAGAGTTTGACAATGTTCTCCACATCTGGGGCTTCGGGTATTGCATCGTCACCCTTAGCATCTGTCTGCAACGCAATTCTACCTTTCCTCTCGCCATCCACATCAACCTGCGCGGCTTCCTGGACATCCTTATTCTTCCCGAAACGTAAAGGACCGTTGGTGGTGGCTGGCGTGATGGGCGTCGACCCCACCAACTCGAGCCATTTTGCGATGTACATTCCGGGGCCATGTTCCGTTCTGGATGAGCAGGAAAGGATCGACCTCATGCGAGCGGCTGAGGACTCGTGAAGATGGGTAAGATACTTCGAATGTGCGTCCAGTGCTTTGGCAGACGCCTCGCGATCTTCGACGGAAAGTTTACCGAACAGGGAATTAAGAGTAGAGTTCATGGCACCGGCACCATCGGGCGAATCGGTTGCCCTTTGGAATTGCGAAATAAACTTCAATGCGTATTGGCGGAACCATTCGGTGACTTCCGGGCCATTCTTCGCGATCTGGTGAAGGAAACGATGGCAAGAGCCTTGATGTTTCTTCAACAGCTTTACAAAATCCTCAACCGTTGGCGGTTGCTTTGCTTTGTCTTTGCTCTTGGATGGCGAAGGGAGTTTTGCGACCTTGATCAAATCATTCAAGAAATTCTCAAGGTCAGTCAAGCCAGCACTCAAATCTACTGCATTGTGCACGCCTCGGATGATGGGATCATAAGCGTTGACGAGATCGCGGATAGCCTCAGTGAGGTGGTCTGGTTGTTGGCGGCAAAGGACTTGAACAAGTTGTTCGCGGTCACGAATTGATAATTGCGCCTTGAGATACGCCTGTGCCAGATGCTGGTGCGAATCAGGTAGATTTGTGGACAGGTTCTGCTCTTCAAAAATCACGGCAGTTATGGACTTTGGAGTTTCCTCTGTTGAAGCTTTAGTACATTCACAGGAAAAATTCTGGAAGGGATGGCATACTGCTTTTCGCCCTGCGCCTCTCCCTCTCCTCTCTGGTCAATTGCAGATGGGACTTGATGGCTTCGAGATGCTCGTCGCTCGGCCTCTCTTTTTCTTTCATTTTCTCGATTTTGCTGATTTGCTTCTGCAATTCCGAGGAGTCCCATGCGAGAACGGTGGAGATGATGCTGTGAGGACGGGTTTAGCAGGGGTCATGGGGTGAGGGTAGGCACGAGACGTACGACTGAAGCAAATTCTGGCCTTCGTCTGCATTTTTACTGAGGCCTACCCAGTTCGTGAGAGTGCCGACACTGAACTTTGCGAGGACAAGCCTGACCATTCCGTTGATCATGGTGGCGGCGTTGCCCACGCGAAGAGTTTGGCGGATGATGCTGTACGGAATGAGTTTATGAACATTGGAGAGGATCCGTAATAGACCCTGGCCATCTGGAGAGATGACGAAGATGTGGTGTATGATTGAAGCAAGGCTTGCGTCACGTCAGCTTCACGCAGGGTAGTAGAGTAGGCTGCAAGGCGTACTTGACAAGAATAAACTCGTGAGCAGCTTGGACCAAAGGCGAATGGCCGTCCAGGGTGTCAGTCTCTGCACACTTGGTGAATAGCTGGTCAATCATGCCGCCATAGACCAGCTGTTGAAGGAAATCGTCCCAGGCTTGCATGACGTCCTCAGGCTTGGAGGTGTCGTAGCGGCGGTCGAGCTGGACATCCTTAATTGGGAAGCCACCAAGCGCGCCCTTTGCTGGATACTCGATCAGGGCGGAAATAGCGGTTGCCAGGGTCTTGCGCAGACCGACAGAGCCCTTGTCATAGCTCTCGGAAAGTTCTGCAGCGCCGAGTTTCTCGACGATAGTCTGGATGCGCTCCTTCCAGAAGACTTCCTCTACGCTAGAGAGACCAGGCAGAGTGAGGGCAAATTTGTTGAGTAGCGCCTGCAAGACAGGCGAGGTGCAAGGCTGAGCGTCGTCCTTACGAAAAGGGTGACCATAGTGGTGGATGGCATCGGGCCATTTGAAATTTTCGATTTCGCCGTAAACCTCATGGTGGGTTAGGATGTCGAAGAGAGCGTGGGCCTGGGCCGGCGAGAGCGCTGGGCTGGCGGCCATGTCGAGTGGTGGAGGTTGCGGTCATGGTAACGGCTTGGGAAAGTTGTGTCCTGCCTGGTTGCGCCTGCGCCAACGCCATGACGTTGACACACTCAGGCACGCTAGGCCGGAATCAGCCCGCCGTGTGGCGCGTGCGTTTGCCTGTTCGTTGCGGCTGACCAGCCTGGCCCGCGAATACTTCCTTTTATAGCGCCATGTTCGCATATTTCGAGTGTAGTTAAAGTCATGTGGTTCTTATTTTGCACAGCCCGAGCGACGGGCGCGAGGCCATGCCGCTCACCGAGTTCCCAGAGAATCCGAGAATTTCGGCAATCCGCGGCTTCCCATCACGCGGAGCCCACAAAGCTGATCTCTCCTCGCCTCCTTTGTCTCACCATTCCACCGCTGATCTTCGCATGCCATCTCCACCTCCTTCTTGACCCCACGCTTCGTTAATGCGAAACACCACTGCACTGACCCATCGAGACAACCCACCTCGTTCACCACGCGCACTTATTCTCTGAGCCAGAACCCACAAACAAGCTTGCGCCGCTATATTCAGCGTGTTTTTCGAGGATAGAATCAAGTATTGACGCCAGCTTCAAGCCCGTACCAGCCTCAACATCGTCGTCAAATCGTCTGACTCAGCGGGTGTTGGGCACCTCTCTCTCTCTCTCTTTTTTTTTTTTTTTTTTTGCAACGCGTCAGGCGAACCGCCACGTTCCTGTTTTCACTCTGAGAAATATTCAAGCCTATTCTACCTCGTCCTTCTCTCATCCAATCGCTTTTTGTTTTTGTACCTTCTTCTACCAGGCTACCAAGTTCACCGGACCACGCGGCTCGCTGCGTCCAGCTGCGTCCAGTAACGTCGGATTTCTTCGATCTATGTCTGTGACTGCTACCATGTGGCTGACTCACTTGCTCTACTCCTGCCAGGATCACTCAACTCCAGGTGGATGATGTTTGCTGATATCTGCCATTTCATCGGACGAACCTTTTGCAGAACCAGTGGAGCGAAGAGATTCAGCAATGGCCTCTTGGATTTGCTCTGGATCGGATGGTCTCCATTAGCTCGCAAGTTTCCCTCACCATCAAACACATTCGCGGAACCGGACCATGCGAGAGCAGACGTGGAACATGAACCGGCGTACTTTGATCACAAGAATACAGGGAGTGTGAAGAAACGATGAGAGCAAAAGGTGAGCAGGATACAAGACGAGCGTGATGAAGAACACATGATGTGCTTTGATCAAAAGGGGAACGAGGCGCGGGCGGACAAGTGGAGCCAAAGAAGCGGCCGAGATCGCTCATGCCAGCTTGGCTGGGGTATTGTCAGGGTTCCCTGAGAAGGAAGGCATCTGCCGTGCGGGATTGAGCGGTCATCGTACCATGAAAGGAGAGCTGGACGATGATGGATCCACTTGACTCCAGACCCCAGCCGTCCCTCCACAAAGATGCTCAGCCAAGTGGACCCGGGACCCCTCGATCACCGACAGGATGTCCAGCCGCAGCATGTGGGACGAGTGCGGCTGGGGAGGGTGTCTCGACTCTCCCTCAGAAGTGGGGATACTGTGCTGGCCCAAGCACAACACCTCTACCTCAAAAGCTACCATCTCCGATTGTCTGATTTGACAGAGCGGTGGTACGGATAAGAAAAAAAAAAGCCCCTGCATCGCAGCGCCGGTGACGCGCACAAGCCTGAAGAGGCAAACCCAATAGGCCTTGGAGGCGTAAGGCCGACCAACCAAGACGGCAGGAGCACGGTGTGCGGCTTCCTCCGTATCCAAGCACACGGTACGGCATCTCAACAGCATCGAGTGGCGGCTAGACGGGGCGCCTCTACCTTACAATAAGCTTGAAAAGGACAAGTCGCCATGCGGCTCGGCCAGCTACTTAGCATTCGGTAATGATCAAGTGGCCGTGAGACGGGCCGGTACCTTGATCACGGCGGCTCCGCGGCCGCCGAGCGCCTCGACCCGGCTGGACAGTACCGATTTGGGTCACACAGCCCGGCCGACCATCTCTGGTAAGCTCGCACGCGATTCGCGAACAAACAATAATACAGCTTGTCAGCCGAGTCCAGAGTCGTATTTGCCGAGCGTGCTTTGCCGTATACGGACCGTTCACCAGCTTGCCACGGCTTCTACGCGACTTCTAGTGCCGGCACTAAAGCTGCAAACTTTGCTCGCTCCCGTCTCTTAGTCGTGGTCTTGACACAGCGCCTGGCTTACGCAGCCGCCTGCAAGCCACGCCGGCGACATCGCAACACCAAGGACCATGTTTCTGCGAAGAACCCCCGGCATTTTCGCCGGCCCCAATCAACATGGTTGGGCGACGGCCAACCACCTGACTGCATGCACGTAACTTCTAGTCTGCTTCTCGACGAAATCCTATTCGGGCACTTGCATTGGGCGATTTACGCACTCCGTCGCCTGTGGTAGGCTGCTTTCGTGGAAGCTGAACGATAGCTCTGCTGCAGCTTACCCATAGCTATCACGACTCGATGCGCGATTATCGCACCACCTGTCGTTGGTGTTGAGGAGAACCGAAGCTTGTACTTGGCAGGTTGGCGTTGGGGTCAAGAGCATGGTGGCGCTCCAAGAAAAGGGCTTAACGATGAGCTTGTGAGGGGCGACGTTCAGCTGCCCGCAGAAGGGCCGCACAACACAGCAATGCTCTTTCGAACGGCAGTCAGAGCACAGTGCAGCACGGCGCCCAAGTGCCGGCAGGCGTTGAAGGGACTGTCATGGGCACTGCCGTACGACCATGGTTCTGGACTCGCCCAGCTGGTACTGGGCTCTGGTTGGCCGAGACTGGCCTTCTCCGCGCACTATGACGACTCCACACAAGCTAAAGTAGTGCGGCTGCTGGATAAGCCGCTACTGCACTAGCTCGGGCCAGGCCGAAGCGCCGCCAAACCCAGATGCCTCCAGATTCCCGTGTGGGCCTTACCCCATGGGCAGCTCGCTATACACAATGCTTCCCCAGCTCGACGCTATAAAGCCTGCGTGCCCCGGCAGCAATCATGTCTCTCATCACCAAGTCAGCCCTCCATTCCTCTCTTCCCTGGAAATCGAGAGACACCAGAATATCACTTAGCCTGATATCATTGTCAACTCACTCAAAATGGCCGGTGGAATGCCCATTTCGACGGGGACCGTGGACGGTGGTTACCTCACGGGTCGCAGACTCATCTACCCTCTCTCCCTTGTCATCTCCCTTTTCTTCCTCTGTAAGTCCCTTCGAACCAACACATCACTTGGAGCCCCTGCTAACAAGCATCAGGGGGTTTCTCTTACGGTCTCCTCGATGTCCTCAACAAGCACTTCCAGACGGTCCTTGGTATCACCAAGCTCCAGTCTACCGGTCTCCAGGTCGTCTACTTCGGTGGCGGCTACCTCCTGTTCTCTCCCATCGCCGCTGAGGTCATGAAGCGCAAGGGCTACAGATTGACCATCCTCATGGGTCTTACCCTCTACTCGCTTGGTGCCGTCATGTTCTGGCCGACCGCACACTTCTCCAAGCCTGGCAACGAGAAGGCTTCCTTCGGTGGCTTCTGCGCCTGCACTCTCGTCATCGCCTGCGGTCTCGCCACCCTTGAGACGGCCGCCAACTCGTACGCCGTCGTCATCGGTAACCCCGCCTCCGCCTCTGCCCGCCTCCAGTTCTGCCAGTCGTGGAACGGTGTCGCCTCCTTCATCGGCCCCCTCATCGCCTCCAAGTTCTTCTTCAGCGGCGCCAACGCGAACAGCCTCACCAACGTGCAGTTCGTTTACCTTGCCGTTGCTTGTGCCGGTGTCGCCGTTGGCATTCTCTTCGCTGTTTCCAAGCTCCCTGAGGTCTCCGAGGAGCAGCTCTCCGGCAAGGACGCCGTCGACAACCTCGCTCAGGATGAGTTCGGCCGCGAGATTGGTGCCGGTCCTCTGTACAAGCAGTACAACATGATCTTCGCCTTCATCGCCCAGTTCTGCTACGTCGGCGCGCAGGTCACCATTGCCTCCTTCTTCATCAACTACGCCACTGAGAATGCCACCTACTCCTCTGCGCAGGCCTCCAACATGCTGTCGTACGCCCTCATCACCTTCACCGTCGGCCGCTTCGTCGCCACCGGCCTGGCCACCATCTTTGCGTCCGACTTCATCATGGTCATCTACACCTGCTGCGCCATCGCGCTGAACGCCTACGTCTGCGCCGGCCATGGCACGTCGGCCGTCGCCGTCCTCATCGTCATCTTCTTCTTCGAGGCGCCCATGTACCCCACCCTCTTCACCCTCGGCACCGCCAACCTCGGCCGCCACACCCGCCGCGGTGCGGGTATCCTCGTCATGGGCGTCTCGGGCGGCGCCATCTTCCCGCCGATCCAGGGCGCCATCGCCGACACGTCGGCCGGCACCCGCATCTCGTACGTCGTCCCGCTCGTCGGCTTCGTCTACGTCCTCGGCTACGTCACCTTCCACTGGGTCCGCCACGGCATGGTCGTCATGCGCCCCAAGAACATCGTCACCGAGGCCCCCGCCATGGGCGGTGCGCTTGGCGGTGCCGTTGAGAATGTGCACTACGATGCTGATAAGGTCACGACCACTCGCGTTGAGAAGACTGTTGAGAGCATCTCTGTTACCAGGGTTGAGTAGATGGATGCATAGAGTAGAGAGAAGAGAGAGAGTTAGAGATACCAGTTTAATGTGTTTGGATCTGAGAGCGTTTAGGGGAAGGGCTATGTGCATATGATTAGATGATACCTTTTTCCTTTATTTTGGTTTTGCTCAGATACTATGAATAGATCTACTACGTAGACTACGGCAATAGATGTCATGGATGAAGCGCGCGCTCTTGACTGGCCTTTCTTCATGGCTCTAGGTCATTGTGACCTACTCAAGCCAGGAATTGTGATCATCTCATGCGGCAGCTGATCAAAATACCTCAGTTTTCTTTTATGCAAGAGGGTATTGCGGCCGACAGCTAGCGTAAATTGAATTAAAAAGAACATTTATGGGTAGTTGAAGCTATCGTCCGGACGTGTATGTAGAATTTTTAATTCGACATTCTCGTCCGGACGATAGCTTCAA